>JAVIWB010001687.1:0-249218 GCA_031893035.1 Dermolepida albohirtum
TTATATTGCTTATAATAAAGTTAATTGTATTTATACTTTCGTATCTTATTTATGTTTATGACTTACTAGTAAACAAAACGACTTTAATTAAACAATTGTAATGCATTCGGGTCTTGATAATACGACAATAGTTGTTTATATTTGCACTCTTAAACTTTTGTTATTATTTGAATTTTTCTGTATCAGTTATATGTTTATGCATCCGTCTTATCTACGGATAAAATATATGCATCTAGGTCAGCGAATTATCAACTAGGTATATGTATACGCTAAATATTTCACACATATATCAATAAAATGTGAACATAATTTAATAATTAATTAGTAATTTTATTTTATTTTACTCCCTATTTTCATTTACTCTATATTATTTCCTTTTAATTCTTAATAAAATTTGTAATTTATTTATTATTAGAAGAGAGTTAATTGATATTTTACGCAAGACGCAACGACGATTTAATAGAGTTTGGTGGCAATAATACTTATATGTTACAAGGCTGACAATGTAATGTATTGGGTTGGCAACTAAGTACTTTCGGTTTTGTAGTATAAAATAAAACACTTTTTTTTTAAACAAAGAATAGTTTTTAATCAATTATATATTTTCCATTTTGCTCAATGACCTTTTGCCATCTTTCTTCCAGCTGCATGATTCCGCGCTCATAAAATTTCTGGTCCTTATCAGCAAAAAACTGAACCAGGTGCGAGTGAAGGTCATCGTCATTTGTGAAAGTTTTACCATTCAAAGAATTCTGCAAACTTCGAAATAAATGGTAATCAGATGGTGCTAGATCAGGGTTGTATGGGGGATGTGGCATCACTTCCCAGCCAAGCTCCAATAGTTTCCCACGAGCTGCCAAAGATGTGTGAGGCCTTGTATTATCTTAGTGGAAAACTACACCTTTTCGATTTGACAATTCTGGCCGTTTTTCTTTGATTGCTTCATCCAGTTTTATTAATTGTTAACAGTAAATATCAGAATTGATCGTTTGGTTCCTTGGAAGCAGCTCAAAAAACATAACACCTTTGTAATCCCACCAAACTGACAGCATGATCTTTTTTGGATGCAATTCAGCTTTCGATGTGGTTTGAGCTGGTTTATCGTGTTTGCTCCATGATCGTTTTCGAACTATGTTACTGTACAGGACCCATTTTTCATCACCAGTGATGATTCTTTTTAAGAAAGGGTCGGTTTCATTTCGTCTAAGGTGCATATCGCAAAAATTGATTTTTTGCGTTAAATGAATTTCTTTCAATTCGTGAGGTACCCAAATATGAAGCTTCTTAACTAGCCCAAGACATTTTAAATGTTGTTCAATTGTTGTGTGCGATACATGTAATCTCTCCGCAACCTCTCGAACAGTTATATGACGATCCTCTTCAATTATGACTTTGATTTGATTTGATATATGTATATGTCTTATTTTTAAGTTTGACCATATGTATTAAAAAAGTATAAATAATGTTATTTAAAATTTAAGTTCAATTAAATTTTAAATAACATTACACAAAAATTCAGTCGAATTTCCCAAATTTCACGAGTTACAGAAATCTGCATATTATGTACACTACCGCTCACGGAAGTGTGGACACACTTAAAAAAATTACACAAAAATAAAATTTATTGATTCTACTTGTATTGGCAAACATTTATCAAAGAAGAGTAACAAAATATTCACCGAAATAACTCTGATTTCGTTGTAAATTATTACACTTTTTTGTCATAAAAATATTCTTTTTACAAGTTTAATACAGCTTGTACCACGTGTCATTTCTAATTTTCTCAGCATATCTATAGAAATATTCTACAATTTGGATTGAAGAAGCCGCAAAGATACGAGGGAGCGTTTTTATATTCGCGGAATGAGCGGGTTGTAGAGGGGTGAGTAGGCGCATTGGGGGCGTGGCCTGTGCAGCGACTCATGATTAGTATAAATACGAAGTTTCATTGTTATTAGACAGTTAGTCTTTGAGCTATCGTCAACCAAGTAACATAATCAGGAGTGAAAAGTGAAATATGGAAAAAATCGAATATCGTGCCGTTATAAAGTTCCTTACCAGGCAAGGAAAATCAGTCGCAACCATAATGAATGTGATGTCATTGGTTTACGGCGACTCTTGTCCAGGAAAAACCATGGTGTACAAGTGGCATAGTTTATTTAAACAAGGAAGGGAATCCCTTGAAGACGACCCGAGGCCGGGCAGGAGCATTGAGGTGACCACGCCAGCACTTATCCAAAAAGTTGAACAAATTGTACTCGAAGATGCTCGACTAAAGAAGAAACAACTCACAGAAATGGTTGGAGTATCCGATACAACAATTTTTAAAATCCTACACGATCATCTCGGTATGTCTAAGGTCAGCGCAAGATGGGTGCCGAGAATGCTCACGCCGCCGCAAAAACAACAGCGCGTAGAGTGTTCGCGTGCATTTTTGGACCTCTGTAATGAAGACAAGGATGGTGTATTGAGTGAAATTGTTACTGGAGACGAAACTTGGGTTCATCATTATGAACCTGAGTCCAAACAAGACTCCATGCAGTGGCATAAAAAGGGCACAGCACCTCCCAAGAAATTTAAAGTGTCACAGTCAGCTGGGAAACTCATGGCAACGGTATTTTGGGACTCGGATGGAATATTGTTGATTGATTATAAAGATAAAGGTGTTTCTATAACCGGAGAATATTACGCTTCAATATTAGAGCGACTAAAAGAAGCCATTAAAGAGAAAAGACGGGAAAAATTGACAAAAGCTGTTCTGCTTTTGCACGACAACGCGCCCGTCCACAAGAGCCGCGTTGCGTTAGCTGCCCTGCATAAGGTGGGCTTCGAAATTATGAATCACCCACTCTACAGCCCAGACCTGGCCCCGAGTGATTATTACCTGTTTCCGAAAATGAAAAAAGAGCTGCGGGGTAAAAAATTTACTGCCGATGATGAAGTCAAGGAGGCAGTTTCGGCGTATTTTGCAGATAAAGAGAAATCATTTTTTTATGAGGATATAAATAAATTAATTGAAAGATGTGAAAAATGTATCCGTCTTGCAGGTGAATATATTGAAAAAGAAAAATAATTTGGTTTTTTTATTTCCACCCCTTGTCCCCCATTCCGCGAATATAAAAACGCTCCCTCGTAATCTTTTGACGTTGGACAGTGATTTCTTATTTTTTTGTCGAGTTCGTCGCATAGTAACTTCAAACGATTTATTTAGATCGGGGTTCTGAGGGATCACGGCGTAATTTGCACCCTATTAACTTCTGCCTAAGCGCTGAAATAATTTTTGCAAATATTACCAGAATGTTTCGAGCCGTTATCGTGATCAAACGTCAAGTTTTTCTCTATTTAACGCGGTCCCGAAGAAATAGTGAAAATTTTCTGTAGTTCTCGTTATGCATAATGCAGTCGATTTTTACCGACACCCGTTCCTGCTGTATAGAAACATATCCAAACAATAATTGAAACACCCCAATGTGGATTCCCCGTACGTCATAATTCCAAAATATTTATGTTAATTTTCTTGTTCGTAATTGTGCCTGATACCTCACTACTACCCCTACTTAATGCAGATATAAAAATTAACCCCGTAAAATGGGTCCATCACTTGCATTTCAGCTCTTGAGGTGACCACATATCGGTACAACGCAATCGTGTTAACTTTGTAACTCATTAGTAACCCTAATTACCCTCTGTATTTCTCGGAACTGTTTGTGTTTTGATAATTGTCTTGCAATGGAATTTTATGATGGAGGTATGTTCTCTATCTTTATTTACTTTTTAATGAAAATATACCATAATAGTTAAGTTATGTGACTGTTAAGAACACGAATGATAAAATTTGAATTTTTTATTTAATTCTTCTTTTCTGAGACTTTTAAATACTTTCCTCCGTGATTTCTCGTTTATGATATATATGAATATAAAGTTTATAGTCTCTAGCGTCAAAATCATAAAGTATTGTCGTCCGCAAACGTTCTCCGCACTATGACTTCTACGCCGCCGTAGGGCATCCGTAGACTGTGTCTACAAACCGGCTAAAATGCAATATTTGTAATTATATCCTTTATAATTCATTTCAGGTAAAGTTCACAAGTGTTCATTCATTAGAATGCACTTATTTGACCTTTGGTTTTCAAAGTATTCGTTTCTTGAGGGGTAAACGGGATTGAAAAGGACAATTATCTTTAGTGCAAATTTTTGTATGAACTTATGAAGTTACATAAAATTGATAGCTAATTAACAATATGAAGAACCGGTCATATTTTGTTTTACGTGTACGTTCAGTTACTACCACAAAAAGGTTGGCGATCCAAATCACAATTTTTGCCACATATTTTTAGGTCAAGTCGTAACGATATCAAACTAGAAAAAGAGTTGTTGTTTGTTTCATACGCACAATGGTGTGAGTTGTTGGTGTACTTCAAATAGCACATGAGTTTGTTTACATTTTTTACTTGATAATAAAAAGCATCAAAGAACTGCATTCTCTCTCGCCGTTCGGGCAATATTAAAGAAAGTGTATATACTAACTTCACTCCGCAAAATAGCGAAGAATTAGAGAACGTGTGGAATGAACTTTTACACTGCATTTCGCCTACTGTTTTCTAAAGAATATGTTATTTAATTTTGCTAACGTTAATTCCGAGATTTAATATTTTAAGTAAAAGTTTCAACGACATACTTTTAGTTATTTTACTAATTTAAAAGCCTAAGGAAATGTGATGATTAAGTGCAAAATTTTTTCAATTAAGTTCACGAGACTAACTAAACATTTAGAGTCGCTTGAACTCATCATCCACATTTAAGTTAGAAGTTCTTATTGTCAAATTTGTAGCTTTTCTTTTGTAGTTTTTGGGTTTATAAACATTTTTGCACCAATAAAAAAATTCAAAAAAGTTGATCTCCTACCTTTCCAGATACAAAAAAAAAACGAGTATATGCACTGACTTGTTCGGAATTGTTTGTAGTTGTTTGTTGTGTTTTTCTTTTCGATTTTAATTAATAATTAACTAACCTAGAAATGATTTTCTTCAATTCGTTTCTGCCAAATTTTTAAACAATGAATATTATCGCAAAACAGATGGCGAAATGCCATTCCAAATCGTTCTCAATCTATGGTAGTGATCTTTTTTTCATTTATAGTTAAAAATTTATTTTTCTTCATCTGGAGTAGGACTACAGTTAGGAGTTCCCCAAGGCTCTCATCTGGGACCTCTATTGTCCAACATTTACATAAGCGGCTTTGCTAGTGTTTTTAAGTTCTGTAAATTTTTGGCATATGCTGACGACGATAAGTTATTTTGCGAAATACATTCCTTAAGATTGTCATCGTTTCCAGGATGACTTGGATAGCTTTTACCAATATTGCTATAACAAATATCTTCAATTGCATTTCTTTAAGAGATGCTAGAAATTATTTTTAAAATATATTAAAGAACCTATACAAATGAAGTATATAATTAACTTGTAATCTACTAAAAACATAGTTTAATTAAAAATTGTTTAAAGATGATTATAATGATTTTATTTGCGTGTGTAATTAAAAACTAACGAAACTACAGACGAGTTTCTTGAATTTGCTAATGCATATTAATAGCTAAATTAGTATTTTATTTAATTAAATGTATAGCCAGGTTTATAAGTAAAAGATAAATTAATTTTCTATGTAATTAATGATTTTTATGTAAAATTTGAAACATGTTTGTTTTTAATTATAAAATGCCAATATTTTAGCAGAATTTCATACCTTCGCCTTTTGTCCCCTTCGTGTGACAGTAGCCACTATAAAATATATAAATTGAATGAGGGGTCATGTGATATCTTATTTTAAAGGATTTTTAATTCTTTATTCTGCAGTATAAGGTTTTTTTCGGAGGGGGAGAGGGATTTTTAGAATATTGTGAACAATTAACATCTCTCGTGAAATAGTAATAATTTATGACTATCCAAATGGTCACATAAAATTGTATTAGCTGCTTCGACATATATAATCTTCATCTAATGCCTATAACCTATAACACAGGGTAACAAAATGAAAAAAAATTTGGTGCCGGAAATCTAACATCTGATTTTAGATGTTTTTAATTTGCTGATTCCAAAAATGCCACCAGATTTTTTCTATCAGCTCTAGTTTTTGAGATACAGGTTACAGGTTAATTGATATTTTTTTCTGATAAAGGACAACAAATAAAGAGATAAATATGTACTTAATCATCAAAATAGAAATTTTCCAGAATGTAATTAGCCAAATGGAGACCTGGAATTGTCCCTGACCCAATGTTCCTATACTACGAACTACTCAATACAGTGCTCTTAATTACTTTTATACCTGTAACTGCCTATGACCCGATCCTTCTATACCTGCTTGGCTGTACTCGATTTAGTATATTACTGAGTTTTCCCAGGTAAAGTTGTGCTATTATTTTGTGTAAATTTTGGTAGTTTTGTAGTATCAAGACACTAAACTGAAACAATGGCATCCACAAGCAGACGTACCTGTGTAAATCATCCCGATGTTTTTTGTTATGTGTGTGGTGAATACACTTTGAAAGAGAGCAGAAAAACGAAAAACGATGGCCTTCAAGAGATGTCATGATTCAAGGAAAACAAAACGTGATCAATGAACCTTTGGTTGCAAGAGAAAAAATCTTACTTCCGCCCTTGCATATCAGGCTAGGATTAATGAAGCAATTTGTGAAGGCTTTAAATCGAGATGGAAATTGTTTTGGGTATTTATCACGTAAATTTCCTGGCATTAGCACGGAAAAACTAAAAGCTGGTATATTTGATGGTCCTCAAATAAGGCAACTTGTTAAAGATCCACAATTCACCACATCAATGAACTAGACTGAATCTAACGCTTGGTGTTCATTTGTTTAAGTAGTACAAAATTTTCTTGGCAATCATAAAGCAGAGAATTACGTAGAATTAGTGGAAACTATGCTTTCAAATTTTAATATTCTCGGCTGTAACATGAGTATAAAAGTTCACTACCTCTACAGCCACCTAGATCATTTTCCAGAAAACTTAGGTGATTGTAGTGAAGAACAGGGGGAAAGATTCCATCAGGATATTAAAACTATGGAAGATCGTTATCAAGGACGATGGGATAGCCACATGATGGCGGACTACTGCTGGAGCCTTCAGGGAGACTGCCCTAGTAAACTCCATTCTAGAAAGTCGTATAAAAGAAAATTTTTATGTGATTAGTGACTAATGTAATTATGTAAATTAAGTTTTTACAATAAATACTTAAATCCATGCGTCTTTGTTTTTTTAACTGTCAATAGTAATATTATATATTATAACAGTTATAACGTAAAATATATACACAATTTTTTTAAAAAATCTCAAAAACTAGATCTGATAGACCAAATCTGAGAACTTTTTTACATTCTGCATCCAAAAATTACCCAGGAACAGTTAAAAAATCGCAGGCATCAAAATGTGTGTTGGCCTGTGTAATTTCAATAGTTGAAATGGAATTAAGTAAGCGAGAATTTCATATACAGGGTTCGCCAATGAAACTGGAAAATTTAAAAACTCTTTTAATCATTTGGCGTTTAGGTGAGGGCGCTGAAGTTAATGATAAATTGTCAATCATTTAACGCCATTTAGTAAACATGGAGCAGTGGTCAAGTGCTCATCATGCTTTCTGTTTAAAAGAGTTTTATAAAAAACAACGCGACAACTGTGAGAAGGTTACTTCGCACTTGGTTCAATATTGCGCGTAATGGGCGGGTACCGTCTATTCACGCAATTAATAAATGGATACAAAAGTTCGAAGAAACTGGGAGCAGCGAGAAATGTTAGAACGCGAAAAACAGTGATAGGGTTCGAAATGCCATAACAAGAAGTCCAAAACATTCTGCGAAAAAACATGCAGTAGCACTGAATATTAGTGAACCGTCGATATGTCGAATTTTACATAAGGACTTAAGTTTTAACCCTTATAAGATTCAAATTGTTCAAGAATTACAAGAAGCTGATTTGGTTTCTCGTATGCATTTTTGTCAAGAAATGTTGCAGCGCTTGGATGGTGACGTAAATTTAATCCACTACATGTTTACATATGTCAGATGAAGCCCATTTTCATCTAAACGGGTATGTAAATAAACAAAATAGCTGATATTGGACCACCGAAAACCCGCTTCACTTACATAAGAAACCTTTGCATAGTCCTAAGGTGACAGTATGATGTGGCCTTTCATCATCTGGCATTGTTGGACCATTCTTTTTTGAAGACGAACGAGAAAATGCTACAACCGTTATTGCAGTTCGTTTCACAAACATGGTCACAACATTTTTGAGACAAGAACTGATTCAATTTTCAGAGACTACGTGGTTCCAGCAAGATGGTGCTACCAGTCATACTGCTCGTGTGTCTATTGCTGCTTTACGAGAACTCTTTCCGAACCATATCATATCCAAAAAAACGAACCCTGTACCTTCTATCCACCTACATTATATAATCATGTAAAATGATGTTACTTCTTTACCATGTTCCATATAGTCTGAATGTTTCTGTCACTGACTATTGTTTTTCTATGCCCTATGAGAAGTTGATCTTTCGAAAACTCAAAACCAAAACAAAATTTATTATTCCGAAGCAAATGTATGAGTTACTTTTTATGCTAAACGAACATTTAATGAGTAAAAGAGATGGGTAAGTGTATATTTACATTTTTTAAAAATTTAAACACAACTTTATTATATTATTTATTACATAGCAATAGTTACAAAAGTTTTATATATATTCATATAAAAAAATATAAAAATATTTTATAACTAATAAGATGGACTGAATAATTTTTTGGATATTTGCTGTAGGATATAAATATGTATGTACACCAGGAAACACGATAGTACAAATCAAAGTATAGCAATATAAAAAATTCTGTTTTATCAAAGTAGTTATAACAATTTATTGTTACAACTGTGTTACACCAAGAAGTTTTACGAGAAATATACGAGCATCCTATTTAACAACCTACAAAACTGTCGGTATTTTTTTTCCAGATTAAAGTGCTGATAAAGTCAATTCATGAATCTAAAAATTATAATTATGCATCATTATTGTTATTCTTAACATAATAGCATACCTGAACAGTTGAAGATGTTGAAAGAATATACTCCACGGATTTTGCTATATCTTCACATTTTAACGCTGGAATTTCTTCTGCACCTTGACTACGTTTTACACCATGTTTAATAAGACCAGGACTTAGAGTCTAAAATAAATAAAAAATACTATTACACTGCATTTTATTAGATGTATTTCAACAAAAATAAATTAATATTGACCTTTTTTGGCATTATATATTCCTTACATTGTCCGAACCTCTACTGTCGGGTATTGATCAAAATTAATCTTGGTGTACATATAAAAGGTAACTGTACCGTTACAAAAGGTTATGAAAGATTGTGTTGAAAGTAAATCTGGGAAAAAAGGGAATAATTTCCTCAGGTCTAAGAGAAACAAAACATTCATTTAGGGAAGGAGTTGTCAAAATTTAAAACAGACCTTCCAAGCATTATTAACATTATTAAGTTAAAAGCAGGCCATAATTCACACATATAATATCAATACAAGTGGTTGACATGAACTAAGATTTATAAAGACCGCTCTCAAAGTTGCAAAATCTAACTAAAATGAAGAAGCTAAAGAAAACCCTTTATTAAGACATGAATACCACAATAGATCTAGCAGAATCGCAATGGATTCTACGAACAGCAACAATAATTTGATCTAACCTAGTTGTAAAAGGATTTGTCGTATTACTTGATGGCTGAATGTATGGAGTAGTGCATGCTTGAATATTATGTACATTAAGAACACTAAAATCAAACTTTTAAGACCGTGTTACATCGAACGTACGAAGATTTCTTTTCGCAATTGTTATCGAAGAATTCTATTTAAATGGGGAATGCGTTGGAAAGAATTTGCAAAGAAAGAACAGTTCCCATATTATTTTCAAGAATTAAGCTCTAACAAAAAAGAGAAAATAAAGAAAATAAAACTTTAAAATTGAGTTACATCGAACACATGAAGAAGCTTTCTTTTCTATCATTTCTATTGAAGAATTCTATCTTGATGGGAAATAAATTTGGAAGAATCCATTTGCAAGGAAGAAATGGTTCCCAATATTACTGTCGAGAATGAGGCTCAACGCAATAGAAAAAATCAAACTTTAAGATTGAGTTATATCGAATGTATGAAGAATATTTCTTTTCCATCATTTTTACTCAAGGATTCTATCTCAAAGGGGAATGAGTTAGGGAGAATCCATTTGCAAAGAAGAAACGGTTTCCCCAATTATTGTCAAGAATGAGTCTCTAACAAAATAGAGAACATAGAGAAAAATCAACTTTAAAATTGAGTTACATCTAATATACGAAGAACAATTCTTTTCCATCATTTTTATTGCAGAATCCTAACGAAATGTGGTCTGAATTAGGAAAAATCCATTTGCAAAGAAGAAATCGTTCCTCATATTATTGTCAAGAAGAAATGCTTTAACAAAGTAGAAAAAATAACGGAAATCAAACTTTCAAATTGAGTTACATCGAACGTATGGAGAAGATTTCTCTTCCATAATTTTTATTGAAGAATTCTAACTAAATTGAGCATGAATTGTCAAGAAACCATTTGCAAAAAAAGAACGATTCTCATACTATTGTGAAGAAAGAAGCTCTAACGAAAAAATTAAAACCAAACTTTAAGGTTGAGTTACATCAAACACATGAATTTTCTGTTCCATCATTTTTATCGAAAAGTTCTAAGTAAAAGGGGTATGAATTGGGAAGAATCGATTTGCAAAAAGAGGAATGGTTTTCCAAATTGTTGTGTGAGGTTCCCGCAAAATAGAGTTGGTTCTTTTATGAATCAATTCAATTATTGTTAAGCAGACTAGTTTTTAGAGAGGTTCAACTAACTAAATTACAAATAAGTTTTGCATTACAAAATAATAATAAAACATTCTTCGAATAATAATGAAGAATACTGGAATACACCGAATCTGTAACTTACTTCTGTTTCTATACTTTTTATTGAGGAGCAGTAATAAAGCAAAACGGGAATTCGGAAAAATCCATCATTTTTGAATGTGAAACAAAATAGAAATAGTATCTTTATGAACCATCTATATTAAAAAAAAAACGTTTTAAAGAAACATTGATAGACTAGCTATTAAAAAGAAACGAAATTATACTTTAAATGAAAATTGGTGAAGGTCCAACGTGAGATTGCGGTTAATTATTCAATAAAATTTCAAATTTTACTTCATAAATACTGAATTTTTAAAAATGCAAAAATTAATTTAACAAAAACAAGTTATACTAACCGTTACTTTCACTTTAGACTTCCTCAATTTCAATTCATTTCTCAAACACTCTGCCAAAATGTTGACGGTATGCCTTGTCGATTTACAAACATTGTCCAACGTTCTATTTTCGCACGTCGCGGTTATATGTATGATGTGACCATCTACTCTTTCTTCGATCATATTTTTGACGACTTCTCTCGTAATTATATTCAAACCAATCACGTTTGTGTGGAAAATTTGTTTCCAATCTTCAGTTCTGCCATTAATTAAGTTAGTATCCAAGTCTACGCTAGCATTATTGATCAAGACGTATATGGGGCCTATATTTTTTTTCGCCCAATTAATGGCATTTAGGATGTCTTGTTCTTTGGACAAGTCAACGATGAAATATTGGAACGAGCCGTTTTTATTCAATAACTTGACAGATATATCTTCTAATAAATTTACTTTGGTGCCAAGACCTAGAACCTAAAAATAAATATTATTAGAAAATTCAAACGGAAATTTTTTGAAAATGTCCCAACATTATAAAATGTATATTTAATATTCACCTGTATTCCAGCATCTACTAATTTTTCCGAAATTGCAAAACCAATATCAGAGCCGGCGTTTGTAACTATAGCCAGTTTACTTTTTAAAAATTCCATTTTTACAACCGACGCGTATCTGATAACTACTACCATTTCAGAACAATCGAATATAAATATAATATTTATCTAATCGTTCGTGTATATGTCTTAAGTGATTTTATATTTATTTTTTGATAAATTTCTTGTGTAAGTTACACGATTATAAACTTTGCATGAAACCTAAATACATTATTATCATTTATCGCTTCTCTGGTATTCCAAAACAATTATTTTGCAGCTGCAAAATAATCATTTGTTTTGATAGGGTTTCCGTTTAAATTACATGCATTATTTGAAGTGATATCTGCATTTTTTCTACAATAAAAATTGCAATTCCCCCTTCAAAACGACATTCTATGAAAGCTTTTCGAGGTGTTAACACACCTAGTACCTTTTTGCTGATTCGGTATTTTATAAAAATGTTTACTAAATGTTTTGTGATTGCGATTTTTAAATAAAAACATGTCTTTTAAAAATAATATTAATTTTATTATTTGGATAATTTTAAAAATTCCTTTACGGTAAGTTTTTATTTTTTATTTACCTATTTTGGCTAATATAACTTTTAAACTTAGTAAATAATAAATAATAGTAAATTTAATTTATATGTTAATAATTAATAATTATATATAAATATATAATTAAGTTCTTTGCGTTGGGAAATTAATGAAAACTATTGTTTCCTGCTATTCCATCGTTCATTAATTTCTGTGAATTTAGTTAACGATGAAATAGCGTAAAATAATAATTTTCATTAATTTTATATCGCAAAGAACTTAATTATATATTTAAATATAATTTTAAAATTTTTATTTATAATTTTGACTCTTTTTATTGGAAGTTTCGACCGTTGAGTTAATAAAGCATTTAATTTATATTAATGACCTTTCGGGAGAGGGGGTCCCGCTTTTTCAAGCAATTTATTTTCTTCAACCTGCAATACCTTTTACAATGATAAAGGGTGTTTCAAATTTCGCGGTATTTTTCAAGAATAAATAAAACACATAATTTGCATTCACTTTCAAGAACTTTTTATTGGTAATTGAAGTATCAGTTATGACATTTTTATGCGAAAAATAATGACCTCTTCTTACAGCTTCACAGACGTCCACTCTTTTGTTAAAATTTTCAAGAACATTTTGACATGATTGAGGTTCTATCTCACCAATGACACGAATAATTTCATTTTTCAAAGCAGGAATTGATTATGGATTGTTTTTATAAACCTGACTTTTCATATAACCCCAAAGAAAATAGTCAAATGGTGTCAAATAACATGATCTTGGTGGCCAATTAATATCACCGTTTCTTGAGATTACACGTCCAGGAAATTTTTCTCTCAATAAATCAATTGTGCCATCCTGTTGAAACAACATATCCTCTAGATCAATATTCATTAATTCAGGCCACAAAAATTAGGACGATATCGGTCACCATTGACAGTTACAGCTTCACTAGCAACATTTTCTAAGAAGTAAGGTCCAATTACACCACCTGACCACAATTCATACCAAACAGTAACTCGCTTAGGATGCATAGGTTTCTCATGAATAATTCGTGAATTTTCCTCACCCCAGATCCGGCAATTTTGTTTATTAACATAGCCACCAAGTTCAAAATGTGCCTCATCGGAAAACATTATTTTTTGAGAAAAATCAGCTGGTTGTTCATTGATGAAATTGACAAATGAACGACGTTTTAAATGATCTAATGGCTTCAGTTCCTGTGTTATTTGAACCTTATATGCCTTCAGAGCTAAATCCTTGTGTAAAATACGCTATG
Organism: Dermolepida albohirtum; assembly: GCA_031893035.1. NCBI lineage: Eukaryota > Metazoa > Arthropoda > Insecta > Coleoptera > Scarabaeidae > Dermolepida > Dermolepida albohirtum. The sequence goes on from JAVIWB010001687.1 coordinate 13,733, forward strand.
TTGTCGATCCACTAAGTCCAAGTTGTTGTGAACGTCGTCTAATGGACATTTCAGGATCTTCAGCAACACTTTCACGAACCAAACCAATATTTTCTTGTGAACGACCACTACGACTGTATTTTTTACTTTTTTGGTCTTCCACGGAATCGGTCTCTTGAAATTTTTTAATAATTCGACCAATAGTGCTTTCAGATGGACGATTATGTAAATCATAAAATTCACGTAATTTTCTAAAAATTCTTTTCATAGAACGCTGATTTTCATAAAATAATTCAACAATTTGAACGCGTTGTTGTACCGTATGCGAAGCCATGTTTATAAATGTCATACACACTTTTTAAATGCCCACATACCCAGATAAATTCAGTGCGTCATCAATATGTATTCTTAAAAAAAATCGCGCAATTTGAAACTGCCTTTATATATATAAATAATTGTGATTACTTGCATTTGTTAAAAGTATACTAATTTCTGTAAATTTAATTGACGATGGAATAGTGGAAAATTATTTATAATTTTGACTCGTTTTTATTGGAAGTTAATAAAGTATTTAATTTATATGAATGACCTTTTGGAAGAGAGGGTCCCCCTTTTTCCAGCAATTTATTTTCTTCAACCTGCAATACCTTTAATACCTTTTACAATTATATATTTCCTATCGTGAACAAAAGTTATTCATATATACATATATATATATATATATATATATATATATATAATTGTGATTACTTGCATTTGTTAAAAGTATACTTTTTTATTTAATATTGTAAAATTTACTAACACACAAGCATTTTTAATTGTGTATTGCCAAAAAAATATTCATTCCAAATGTTTTTAGTTGCTGCTTTCTAAAAGCAACATCTGGTACTTTCTTTTTCTTTTTATCTCATGTTAGATATATTTGCATATATATTTATAAATTCCAGGTGTTGGATACTTGTCCGTATATACAAGTATCCAACCTGGATGCAGGCGCAATTAATTTTTAAAATTTTTTTTAGATATTACATTTTTTTTTGCTAATTTGTAGGCACGAACGTTGTTAATAATTTTAAAATTAATTTATTGTCAAATATTGCCTCTATATTCTTTTTTATTTCTTATGAAGTGAAATGTTTATTAATTTAAAAATCGATTTCCGATGTTTCGTCATTAGGTTGATTTTTTAATTATTCCGCATTATAAATAAATATTAAAAATTGATTCACTTAGTATGGAAAATGTTTGAACCCCTTTTTTTTCTGTTTAATATCGTTCAATAATGTTACTTTTATTATTTGGTATTGTATTTCACATTTTATGAATTTTATTTTTTTTGTAGATATATCTATGCATATATCTTGTTAAATAATAAAATCGACTATAAACATATTATCGGTATTATTGCAAATAATTATGTAAATATATAGTACAAATTAAAATTCTTTTAAAGTAAAAAGAATAAAGAATAAAAACATAATCTTAAAAGGAATCATTCTATTATTAATAACACCCTATCTACTACATATGTTTCACCGATATCACGGATCGTCAGGCGGTCAGACAGGTGTGTCCGTATTATACGTTCTAATAACGTAGTTATCGACAAGCGAGATAGACGCGTTTCTCGCTTTGTCGTTAAATATAGTGGACGACAGAGGGAGGCTCTTGTTATCCAATAAAAACATACTTCTATTTTTTGGATTATATTTATTTACAAGCTACTATCTAAACTAATCAAAAATTTTCAAAATTTCTATTGCTTATAACTAAATATGACGATATATCCAAGAATCTATATATTTTACTTAATTATTATATTAGAAATATGATTAATTTGTATTCTTAACAGAATTTCTTGTTCACAGTACATCAAATTACTGTTATTATCAATAAAGAAAAACACTTTTTTTCTAGTCAGTACTTTCAATTACATATTTTCAAAAATGATAGCACCACCTATCAATTCAAATCTTTTTCGAAAATATTTACTATTATTCACATTTATTATTCATAAGTCTTAATTGTTTCTCTATTGTTTTAGATCCTACCAAGATGAATCAACGAATATGAAAATTCTAAGGAGAAAATTAAATAAGTATCTTCATTTTTTTAATGAAGATCAGTGAATACAAAAAGATTGTTCATTAATTTTTTCCGCCAATGAAAGAAAAGCATTAAGTTTTCATGGGTTCATTTTCTTCGACTATTCATCCTACAAGAAACTAAACTCGATGTCTAAAACAATATTACTTGAAATAATTTCTTCTTCCATTCAATTTTTAACTTCAATATCATTATAGATCTTGTCTGATATTATCCACATTCTTCAATGGTCCATCCAATATTAGAAAATTAAAAATTGTTCTACTGGCATTGTTTAAATACTTCAATAATGCTATATCAGTGAGTGCAAAAGGATGATTCTATAACCACTAAAAACTAATGAAGGAAGAAGCACTAAATTTCGAAGAATTCATCTTTTTCGTCTGTTCACTATTGAAGAAACTAAATCAGATTCGAAACCAATGTACTGAAACTTGGAGTAATATCTTCGTATATCGTCTTCCATCCAATTTTTGAATTCAATATTATCATCGATATTCTCTATTATCTACATTCTTCAATAATCTTCCAAGAAAGGGAAAATTAAAAATTTCACATGTTTGGATTATATAAATATTTCAAAATATTACCGAATGGAAGAAGATAACACCATAACATTGGCCACTAATAAAGGAAAAAACATTAAGTTTTGATGAGCTTCGTTTTATTCGACCGTTCACTATTAAGGAAACGTGACTCAGTATAGAAGACATCATTTTGAATGGAAAAAGTTCGTCCCACAACATCACCCATAGATGCAGAACGAAGCATTAAATTTTCAGTTACTTACTCGATTATTTACTTTTGAAAAAATTGCCTTCAACGTTGAAGACGATATCTTTTGGATTGTTTGTTTCGAAAATAGTTTCATATTTATAAAAACCAATGAAGAAAGAAGTATTCACTTTCTACGAATTTATTTTATTCAACTATTCAATGTTAAAAAAAACAACTTTACTATCGCCGACGATATCACTTGGAATAATTTCTTCATTAATTTTCTTCCAACCAATTGTTGGCTTATCATTAAATCTGTTTAACATTATCCAAATTAATCGATAACTCTTCAAAAATTGGATTATTAAATATTTTATGGTGATCTTTAAACATTTCAACAATACTATATCAGTGAATACAAAAAGTTGGTCTTATAACTTTAGCCATTAATGAAGAAAGAAGAATTACATTTTCACGAGTTTGTCTTTTTGAATTATTCACCTTTAAAGAAATTATCTTCAGCGTGGAAAACAATATCTTGATTTCTTCTCAATATTAATATTATCATAGATATCATCTGGTACTACACAAAGTTTTCTTTCCAGTTTTGAAACACTAAAAACTATGCAATGCTGTTTCTTATAAGTTTTAACCATGTTATATTAGCAATATACGAGGTTCGAATAAATACTCCTGCCAATATTTTTTCATTGGAAATCCTCATTTGCGATTTCTATATAAAATAAAATAAATTCAGCATTCTCAACGATTATACCAACAACAATATTTCTGTATTGCAACAAATGAAGAAAGAAGAATAGAAATATTAAGAATATTATTTTTGTTATTTACTGTTCTTTAAAGTTGAATATACTGAATAGTAAATAATCTGATCTAAATTCACTGCAAAATTCTTTATTTAATCTCTTATATTTTTCAAAAATATTGGATCCTCCAAGCATTAATATTTTAAAGGGTTCTGCAATTATCAAATGTATTGAATATTAATTCCTAAGGGAAAGAGGAGGCCTAATTCAGAAAGATTTCTTCAAAAGAATATTCCTCTTCCATCCATTTATGCATTTGTGATTCTTTCCACTCTGAAATTACACAATTCACTTTCGCCTGCATCTACACAAACTTTCTTTCCTTAATGTTGAAAGTATCAAATAATATAAAAGTATATTTAAACTAATTCCCATGAAGACTATACGAAAAGAAAGAAAAAATCGTCAACTTTATCAAAATTAGTGAATATACAAAAGTGGTTTTACAACTTTGCTTATTTAATGAAGACAGAAGCATTAAATTTCTATAAACTTCATCTTAATCGACTATTCATCGTTAAAGAAAACTAGTTTCGGCATCAAATACAATATTATTCTCAATGACCTTTGTTAATCTTCTATCCATTCTTTCACTTCAATATTATCATAGATTTTTATCTAATATTACCCAAATTGTTCAATAATCCTTTCAATATTGAAGAATTAAGAATTCCGAGTAGAGTTTTTGTTTAAATATATCAACGATATTATATAAACCACGTATAAAGGCTTAAAATAAACTCTTTGCCAAATTTTTTTCACTGGAAATCTTCCTTTTCCTTTGCAATTCCAATATAAAATCTAAAAAAAATAGGTGCAATATTCTCATGATGATTAGTAATGACATTCACAATTTACACAACAAAACAAAAAAGAAGTTAGAATATTAAGAAAATTATTTGTATTACAAATAATATTGATTCAATTTAAATATTTTCATAAAAAATGGTGACTAAGATATTAATTTAAATTGTTTGAAATATTATTTATATAATTTCTTCAATCTTTTTTCTATATTTGAACAACATTGTGCATATTCCAGGCGTTTATTTTTAAAACAATTCTAAAATTCTGAAATCTTTTGAATAAAAGGCTGCCAAAGTGTGTTCCTCAATTACATTTCTTCTTCGAAAAGGGACACCTGATTCAAAAACATTTTTTCCTATTAATTCATCTATAAGTTTGTCATTTTCTCTTCTAAATTTAAAACAATTTGCTTCAATTTTCATTTTCACTTTATTATATATTTACCTACAAAATAATTATTACCTAATTTAGCATATAGAAAAATGGTGCCATATCAAATAGACACAACTGTCTCGTTTCGATCTCATCACACTTGCCAGATTGAAATTTAGCCATGGTCAATACCCAGCTCACCCCCGCAAAATTAATATCATAGACACCACAGTGTGAATGCGTAATCCAGTGTGTATAGATTTGAATCATAAGTTATTATCTTGCCAGATGTATAAAGACAAAATAAACGAATTTATAAAGGGTTTAAGTGAGGAAAATATACCTCTGCCTACTAGTCTTGTTGTTTTGTTGGGTTATAATAGTAAAAGTATTCAAGGCCTAATAATCCGATTGATTACGCAATGTAAAATAAGAGTTTGATGTTGGTAGAGAACGGGACCTTCCTTTATTCTTCCTCTGTGGATCTCCTATCACCCGTTGGCCGAATTCTTGTGTGTTCATGTTAGTCATTTCGATAGGCCCCGAAATGTGAAATATGTGTCTGTTTTTTTCCCACCCTGTTGTCTGTCTACATTGAGTATGGGCTTACCGTCATAAATCACTGAGGTATATGGGCATTGATCCCGAGGCCGGAAAAAAGAATGGTTCCATCATCTAGCCTATTAATGGGGCAGATGCATTACATTTCCATGATCTTTATTTTACGCGACTATACACCGTTAAAATAATTAATCATAGTCGAAAATATGATTTCAATCCTTTTTTTTTATTTCACCTTTCTTAGTGATTGTCTAGAAAGAAAAGAAAGAAGAATTAAAATTTAAAAAAATTATTTATGTCTCAAATAATATCCATTAATTTAAATATTTTCATGAACAATTATGACTAAGATGTAAATTTAAACTGTTTGAAGTATTGCTTATATAATTTCTCCAATCTTTTTTTTATTTTTGAAAAATATTGTGCGTTTTCCATATTTAAAGGAACTTGAAATTCAGAAATATGTTGAATAAAAGGGCACCAAAAATCGTTTATTCCATAGTTTATTAAAACTTATGTTTATTTCTTCATTTGTAGTTAATTTAGAAATATTTTCCAAATTTGCATTTGACAAATACTTATCATTCTTAAATTTGCCAACAAAATAATTCAAGATAGCATTGTTCACGTCTTGATGGATCTTCGATTTCTTATCAACTCTTTGATTGCTAGTATGACTTACATCCACCATTTATAAAACCTTGAATGGTTGCTGAATATAATTATTACTATCAGTTACGGACATCAAAAGTATTTCTTCCAATTACATTTTTTTCGAAAGAAAAAGCCTGACTCAAAAACGGTTCTTCAAAAGACTTCGTTTTAATCTATTTATGCAGTTGTGATTCTTTCCTTCGTGAAATTAGGATTATTCGCTTTCGCCTCTATCTTCACAAACTTTCTTTTCTTTTCCATTTTCGTTTTCACTTCGTAGAATTGGAGTTTTGGTTTATATTTTCGAAACGTAGAATAATTTTATTCATCTAGACTGATTTTGTGATTTTACGAAAGCATTATATTATATCTTTTGAACTATTATAATATAGAACTGACATAAATTACCTACAAAATAATATTTACATAAATTTACTGCCATCATAACCTTCTTTTTCCTATTATTCAAATTATTAAATGTAAAATAAAAAGTTAAATTAACAGCAACAATTATTACAATAATGTCAAAACACTAACTACTTATATTACTAATTTAAATTTTTACAAGGCACTGCCGGTCTCTAGTTACTTCTTACGTAGAATCCCTGCTGCTTACGTAGGTCTATCGAATCTAGAATTTTCTTTTTCCTCAAATGATACATTCTCAAAGTTGCTTTTCGTGGTATTTTCTCGTACGTCTTGGTTCATATCATTTGAATATTATCTTACAAAAGAGTAGATCATTCTATAATTTCTTTACAATATCTTTCTTATACGTAAGACTGCAACAAAATTTTTGCGTCTCATGTCAGAGTATCGCGTTGTTTTTTTGCATAAAGATCCTTGTGTCTTCTCGTAATGTAATCGATGGACTGAATAAAATTTTTGGATAGTTGCCGTAGGCTATTATTTAAAAAGGTATCCTAACAAAAGTATTATAAAATGCATAGTTCAATAAATTTTCTGATTATTTTCTTGGATTTTGTTGTTATGCAATATATGTACCTATTAATAAATATACAATTATATTAGATACACTAACGTATGTCTAAAAAGTATACAAAGTATCATGGCTGGGTATATCTTCATTTATTCATTATTGTTTTCCGTTTTATTAATTGAATTACTAACAATTTAACATTGCTAATTAAGGAATATTTAACAGGTCCAAAATTAGACTCAAGGCCGTTTTAGAAGCATCACCAACGTAAGGAACAAAGCAGAGTTTCTATCGAGAATTGTACAAAAGTTAATATGACGTTTCTCCAAAACCTGAGTAAAGAATATGTGAACACTTTCCCCTTGTAATGGTATACATTTAAAAAGGCCATAATGTATGTATACTGGACAAAATAACTATTCAGATACATATTTATTTGCTTTTAAATATATTATTTTTTTCTCAATTTTTCTTCAGTGTTACTTAAGTAGTTTGCTTGTAATTTATCATCTAAGATGTATACGATTTTCTGGCACTGAAGCAGAATCCCGTAATTATTTGAATTTTAATTGGCTTTTACCTTACATCTATATGACGATGTAGAAAGATAATCAGATTTCTCATTCTTCTTCGACATAACATTAATAATCGTTTGACTACGAGAGATATTTAGAAGAATTTTTTGAAGAGAACCTATTTTCCATTTTATCTTTGATTATTTCTTTACGCTTTTATTAAGTTCTTTTCAATAAAAATTGACTTATTTCTCTAACTACTTATGCTCGTCAGTTTTGTGATTTTAAATCCAACTCTCATCGGTATTTCTTCAAACCTAAAATTCTTCAATTGATATTATAATTGTTGTGGTTCATTTAGTGTTTCGAAAAAGTCTTAAAAATTTCTCTTTGGGATGTTCCAAATTAAAGTTGATAATTTGACAGAAATTTATTTGCAGATAGTGAACTAGATTCCAAACAACTTTAGAAGCATCATCAAACATAACATCAAGCATCAATAAACCTTTTTTTGTTTCTTCAGAAGATTTCATAGTAATTATTGACATTTTTTTAAAATCTGAATAAAAAATGATTAAAGTATTTTGTTATGTATAATGTATTGGGTTGGCAACTAAGTACTTTCGGTTTTGTAGTATAAAATAAAACACTTTTTTTTAAACAAAGAATAGTTTTTAATCAATTATATATTTTCCATTTTGCTCAATGACCTTTTGCCATCTTTCTTTCAGCTGCATGATTCCGCGCTCATAAAATTTCTGGTCCTTATCCGCAAAAAACTGAACCAGGTGGGAGTGAAGGTCATCGTCATTTGTGACAGTTTTACCATTCAAAGAATTCTGCAAACTTCTAAATAAATGGTCATCAGATGGTGCTAGATCAGGGCTGTATGGGGGATGTGGCATCATTTCCCAGCCAAGCTCCAATAGTTTCCCACGAGTTGCCCAAGATGTGTGAGGCCTTGCATTATCTTGGTGGAAAACTACACCTTTCCGATTTGACAATTCTGGCCGTTTTTCTTTGAATGCTTCATCCAGTTTTATTAACTGTTGACAGTAAATATCAGAATTGATCGTTTGGTTCCTTGGAAGCAGCTCAAAAAACACAACACCTTTGAAATCCCACCAAACTGACAGCATGATCTTTTTTGGATGCAATTCAGCTTTCGATGTGGTTTGAGCTGGTTTATCATGTTTGCTCCATGATCGTTTTCGAACTATGTTACTGTACAGGACCCATTTTTCATCACCAGTGATGATTCTTTTTAAGAAAGGGTCGGTTTCATTTCGTCTAAGGTGCATATCTCAAAAGTTGATTCTTTGTGTTAAATGAATTTCTTTCAATTCGTGAGGTACCCAAATATCAAGCTTCTTAACTAGCAGCCCAAGACATTTTAAATGTTTTTCAATTGTTGTGTGCGATACATGTAGCCTCTCCGCAACCTCTCGAACAGTTATATGACGATCCTCTCCAATTATGACTTTGATTTGGTCATCATCAACTTCAGTAGGCCGACCAGAACGTTGCTCATCTTTGAGGGAAAAATCTCCAGAGCGGAATTTTTTATACCAATTCTGACACGTGCGCTCTGTTAAGCAATTAGTACCATAAACTTCACATATCTCTTTGTGAGCCACAGCAGCTTCCTTTCCTTTACGGAAATAAAATAGTAAAATATGTCGAAAATGTTCGTTTCTGCACTCCATTTAAAATTAACCCACAACTAATAGCTTTAATAAAAATCACGCACTACTTGCTTCTGAAGTTACGTCAACGTGACTAGTATCACGCGACAAACGGTAAAGTACAGCACTAACATACGTTATACAAAAAATAAAGCAACGCTCTCTATCAGTAAAAACCGAAAGTACTTAGTTGCCAACCCAATATTATTTAGATGACAAAGTCATCTGAAAGAATTGTTTACATTTTTATTGACCTTTGAATTTCTTCTTTCTTTGATTTTTTTAAAATGCTATTTAAACTCATTGCTTGATATTATTCACTTAATATATGATTTTAATTCATTCATTGTTCAGTTTCTATTTTGGTCTTTTCCATATATCATTGATGGCGAAGAGTGGTAATCACCAGCTTTCCAATTTTTCTTCATCAAAATCGACGCATTTGAAATTCATGATTGTTTGTCTGCAATTAATGAAGACATTCATTCCAAAATAGATTTTTTACTGTTCAAGTTCATAAGTGAGTTTATTAAAGACAGCCTATTTTCATGTTAATCTTATTTTTATTTGTCTTTTTTTATTAAGCTCTCTTCAATTAGAATTTATTTATTTTTTATTTGTGTTGGTCATAGTTTGCGAATACGAATCGTATTTTCCCACATTTTTTTAAGTGATATAGTACTTGTTGAATTAAAATTGATGAAATTGGTCCATTTAGGTTTGTGTTTCGGAAAAATCTTTTCTTCAAATTTCTCCTATTAAAATTGATGATTTTAGGGTAACTTTGCAGGTCGTGAACTAGATTCAAAACTGTTTTAAAATCATCACGAATATAAAGAATAAAATCTTTGTTTCTGAAGCAAATTGATGAAATAGGTTCACTTAGGTTTGTGTTTCGGAAAAGTGTTTTCTTCAAATTTCTCCAATTATGATTGATAATTAAAAAGTAATTTAGCGGGTCGTGAACTAAATTTAAAACTGTTCTAGAAGCATCATGAATATAAAGAATAAAACCTTTGTTTCTAAAGTAAATTGATGAAATGCGTCCAATTAGGCTTGTGTTTCGGAAAAAAATTTTCCCTCAAATTTCTCCAATTAAAGTTGATGGATTAAGAGTAAATTAACAGGTCGTAAACTAAATCTAAAACTGTTTTGGAAGCATCACGAATATGAAGAATGAAATCTTGTGTTTCGGAAAAGTTTTTCCTTCAAATTTCTCCAATTAAAGTTGATGATTTAAGAGTAACTTAGCAAGTCGTAAACTAAATTCAAAACTTTTAGGAGCATCACGAAAGAAAGGAATAAAATCTTTGTTTTTAAAGTAAATTTTATGAAATGAATACGAAGTTTTTCCAAAATCTAAGCGAAGAGTAATTATATTTTCGTTGATTTTCAAATTTGTTTCCTCTTCAACTTTTTATTAATATTACTTGAGGTCACTAGTCCATCTACGATTTTTTTTCATTTAAGCAAAATCCTGTGTCTATTTGAATTTTAACTGTCCTTTATCTTATATCTATACTAAATAAACAGATAATCACCAGGTTTTCCATTCTACGTCAAAAATCGATTAATTTAAAATTCGTAATCGTTTGACTACAAATAATGAAGATTTCCATTTTAAGATTTTGAGAATGTTTTCTAAATTTATGGGTTTGTTGAAGAGAACTCATTTTCACTTTACGTCACACCTTGTTTTTATTTCTTAATTCTCCTCTTAAGATCAACTAGAATTTACGTATTTTTCTACTTGTAAATGTTGGTTATAGTTTGGCGACTTTAAATTAAATCGTCATCGGTACCTCTTTTAACCCTCTTAAAGTCTCGAATCGGTATTGTCCTTTGGAATTTCAAATTGTTGAATTGTATCCACTTTGATTAGTGTTTCGAGAATGTCTTGAAAAAGACTCTTCCAATCGAATTTCCTCAAATAAAATTGATAATTCAAAAGTAATTTAGCAGCTTGTAAACTGGTTTCTTTTAACCCTCTTAAAGTCTTGAATCGATATTGTCCTTTGGAATTTCAAATTGTTGAATTGTATCCACTTTGATTAGTGTTTCGAGAATGTCTTGAAAAAGACTCTTCCAATCGAATTTCCTCAAATAAAATTGATAATTCAAAAGTAATTTAGCAGCTTGTAAACTGGTTTTCAAACCGTTTTGAAAGCCTTATCAAATATAAGGAATAAAATCTTCTTCGTTTCTAAAGTAAATTTTGTAAAAACTGATAGGATGTTTTTCCAAAACCCAGGTGAAAGTTACTCTAAATATTTGTCGACTTATAATGCAAATTTAAATGGCTAGATCACCTGTAAGGTAATTACATTTTTGTTGAATATATTAATATCTAAAACGTCTACGATTTTTTTAAAGTAATTTATGCAGAATTGAGTCTTTATTTGAATTTCAATTGGCCTTTATTTTACATATAAGTTTTATCGCGGCCAAGCGACTTAACGTTTTTGTTGTTGGGAAGGAAGGAATCGGATTCACTTTAACTGTTCGAGTGTCAATAACAAAGACTAAATGAAACAGAGTTTGATGTTTCTTAGGTACTTTATTTCGAAAGTCGGAGAGACGTGTTACACACTAACAGGGTTACAGTTATTCTTCTTATTTCTTCGGTTACATGGTATTTATGTTCGTCGTTATCAATTGAGATAATGACGTCAAGTTTCATCATCCTAGATTATTGAATTATTATTTGTATTCTAATTACATTTCGTTGTATTTCAGTGTTGGTCGAAGGAGATATTAGTGTTGTTTAAATACTAACAATTGTAATTTTCCGTCCTGTTTATATTTAAGCAACGAAGAGATATTGGTATTGTTTAAGTACCCATTAGGGACCTTTTCTATTTTATTTATATTTAGTATGAATTGTATTTACTGATTAGATATGTTGTTTGTCAATTTAGACTGCGGGGACTTTCCGTTTGTATGACAATATAACATATATATGAAGAGCCAAAATCAAAAGCCCTTCCGTTTCTTGTTGTCAAACTCGATGCATTGATAATTCATAATTGTTTGTCTATAAAGAATGAAGATTTCATCTTAAAATACTGGAAAACTTTTTCATTTGGTAGTTTGAAAATATGGTCGCTGAAGACAAGCCATTTTCACTTCAATCTTGTTCTTATTATTGATTTTTTTATTAAACTTTTTTTGATTATAATTTAAACATCTTTTTGCTTCTAGGTGTTATTGTTTTATGATTTTAAGTCAAATTATCATTGGCACCCATCCAATTTTTTTAAATTCTTCCATCGATGTTACATTTGTTAATTTAGATGGTTGGAATAGGTTCATTTGTAGATCAATTTTGATGGAGAATGGATGATTAAATTAATCAATTAAGGTTAATATAATCTCGTTTCACAATAATTTTCGTATTCTGTACACGTATTTCGACAACTAAGTCGTCATTACCAGCACCTGGACCACGCCAAAACCTGCACAAACGGAAAGTCCCTACTAGACTTACATCATCGAGAGTCAAACGCACACAGCGTGTGTTTGGTTATCGACGACAGACTTTGCGTTTGTGTGAAGTTTATTGTAGTTCCAAGTGCGATTCTGTGATTAATTCTCTGCTGATGATGACAACTTTGTTGTCGAGATACGTATACAGAATACGAAAATGATCGTGAAAAGGGATTGTATTAACTTTAATTGATTAAGGTTCATTTGTGTTAAGAAAAAATTTTAAGTGTCTAATTTTTCCAATTTTTGCAGATACTTAAAAACGGATATAGGAACGTCGTCAGTTTTGGTAGGATCTCTTTTTATTGTCATTGTATTAAGTATATGTTTCGCCTATTTTTACATATATCTGAAAAGAAAGACGTGGTACGTACCAACGGAAACGTACTATATAAGCTGCTTGCTAATTGTTTTTTAAAACTATTAAATACTCCTAAGCTTCTTTTATTAAGATTCCATTTAGATAGCTCAAGTATTTATTTTGATTAAAATGTTTGTATATAGAAGATTACGATCAGCATAATAAAATATAATTGATTAATGAAGTTTTGCTGTATACGTCCTCTAAATTATCATTTTACCAAAAGCGCAGTTTCTTAATATTATTAATGGCTACCACGGAATAAAACAGAATTATTCAAAATATATTCTTACTGTCAGATGTACTGCATATTTTCGTTCTTTCATTGTAATATATAGAAGATATTTTAATAGTTAACGCATATCCACACTTACTTTAAAAAATAGAAAGACACAAAGCATTTTACAACACCACTTACTGAAGAATTAGCTTCCAAAATATTCGTTTGAAACATTTAATGAGCTGAAACAAGTAATGAACTCTTAGACATATCATTAATATGAATGATATATACAATACGATTATTAAATAACAAGGTTGAGTCAATAGTTCGAAGTGGTGGCAAGGCAAATGATAGTATATGCATTTTATTCAAAGTACATTATTTCTAAATCGAAACAATAGGTGGCGCAGCGTCTGTATATCTCGTAATATATCCTAAATAATGCATGTCATAATTTCTTCGCGATATCAACATAGTCAAAATTTCCTTTTCAACGATAACTTCAATCTTGATAGAAGAAAATAATTAATAATTGAGTACATAGGCTTACGTTTGGAGCAAATATTTCTGTACAATTTCTATTTCGTGTAGTGGTGCATTATTATGAAGCATAGACCAACTGCTTAGAATTGAATATTCAAATGCGATGAGCAAAATTCTCTTCAAAAGGTATTCAAAAACACTCAAAAATTTCTAGCGACAACTTGTCCCCCTCAATGAAAAATTTGTGATGAATACTGACATCATAGTACATCGACGTTTTTTCTTTTTGGTGTTAGCTGGCTTCTAATTTCAGGCTTTGGCGTTTACTTGTGGAATCATGTCGAAATTACAAAGTATCTTTTGTAGTAATGGAGTTCACGAAATTTTCATTTCTACTTGCAGTTTTAGGGATGTCCTTTGCATACAAAAATAATCTCCAGAAAACGAATGTGACACGAACCGAAATACGACCTTTTCCATGTCTAAATCTTCCACTAATATGTAGCGTATACTTTCCCGATCTACATCAAAATCATCTGCCAGAAGTCTCACAGAAACACAACGAAGTTCCGTAATTCGTTTTGGGACTTTCACAATGAAATCTTTGTTACAAACTGAAACTGAACGCCCAGATCTTGCTTCTTTTTCTATCGCTTCCGCGCTACTTTTAAATCACTTGTACCACCTGAATAGTTGTGCACGTAATAAACAATTAACCCTATGCACTTATTGCATCAATTACACAATCATGGACGAGTTTAAAAGAGTATTTAATGTCGTTACTTGCTCCTAGCCGTTAACGTGACACAAATTACTACTACTGTCATGTGTACCATGCAGCGATGAAACGTTGCCAGGTTATAGACGAAGATTGAATATTTCGATGAACGCAATGTTCTGTTGATAGCATTTCTCTTTTTCCTACAATGAAATGAGTATTTCGTTAGAGAGAGAGTATTCCTTAGAAGAACTACTGATTTGTCGCCATCTTGTTTGGCGATGTGTGAAATGATGTTTGAATTCGCGGATTGATAAAATACCATGCCACATTAGTTAGTTGTTTGTTTTTTCAAACGACTGAAAATTGTATATTTCACCGTTACTTAAGCGAATTTGAAAAATCTTCCTCAAATGCCTTGAAAGAACTACTTTTACATTAAAAAATATTGAAGCAGGTGGACAAATTTTCTACCACTTTACTAGCTAATTTAAATTAATATCTGAGGCCAGTAACAATTGTCTAAATGACCTGGTGACAAAAAGGTGACTTCTGAATTTTCCAGATTACAAAAACTAGGTATACTGTGCCTATCTCAGCAACAGATAAAGCAAAGTATTAACACAATGGTGTAAGTACTAATAGAAAAATCTTTCCAAAGAAACTTATAAAAATAGCTGGATTCCTAATGACTTATATTGCGGTAAAGAGAAATAAAAGTGAATGCATATAGATCTAACAGTGTACTAAACAAAGATCTTAACGCAACTTGAAAATAAAATAGAAATGTACTGCCAATGGTCGAATTAATAGAATCATGGAGTGAGAAATAAATGGTCAATTTTATATCTGGAAGTGCCATATCTATGCTATATAACGAAATTTGTCGAACAGCGAAAATTCTGAACTTTTAAAATTGCAATAAAAATTCTTTCAAACTAATTCATCAATAGACGCACCAAAAACGACTTAGATAATTGGTTTTAGAATTATAAATGGTGTACATTTATGCCTGACTATTACATCTACATTTTTTAGATTAAAAAGAAAACAAATGCTTCCAAATACATATTTCCAAATTGAAGGAAGAACTTTTTTATCAATATTCATCCTATATACTAATACTGGGGCCGTATTTCAAGATCTTCTTGAAATTTGTAGTTTCTGCAATAATTTTATACATTTAGTTTGCGATGTTATGTTCTTTTTCTTTTCCATTTCAAATTGGGAAGTGAAATTTCCGTCCATGTACCAAGATGTGTATTCTCTAAATCCTACTTCGAAAAGCACAATCTTATCCAGCTTAAGGTTAATCCCTATCATGGCTAGATTCCTTCTTATCTTCTGCACAGCTCTTTTAGTTGAAAACATCATAAGCAAAATATACTGGTATTATGTGGCAGTGGATCCAGTATTTAGCATTCCCATTAGCATTCGAGAGCTGGCTCTCAGGATACTGTTTTGGATAAGAAGCCCACTTCCTAAATACGTTTATTTATTTTTGTGCAAGTCATGAAGAAGTTTTCAGTAACTGCTATTCTAGAGAATAATTTACTTATCTCTGTTAATATCGGTATTTCAATATCTTTCCTAAAGCTATTACAAAAAAGCCTATGCATTTTCCACAAATTCAGTAGGGGATAGGCATTCATTCCACTTTGTTGCATCTTCTGTTCCTTAAAGTACACTATAGACAGGTTGTGATTATGTTCTTTTTCTTTTCCATTTCAAATTGAGAAGCAAAATTTCCATCCATGTACCAAGATGTGTATTCTCCGAACCCTTCTTTGAAAAGCACAGTCTTATCTAGCTTAAGGTTAATCCCTATCATGGCTAGATTCCTTCTTATCTTCTGCACAGATGTTTAAGTTAAAAACATCATAAGCAAAATATACTGGCTTTATGTGGCAGTGTATCCAATATTTAGCATTCCCATTAGTATTCCAGAGCTGGCTGTCAGGAGCCTGTTTTGGACAAGAAGCCAACTTCCTAAATATGTTTCCGTTTTATTTCTGTGCAAGTCATGAAGAAATTTTCAGTAACTGCTATTCTAGAGAATAATTTACTTATCTCTGTTGATATTGGTATTCCAATATCTTTCCTAAAGCTATTACAAAAAAAGCCTATGCATTACCACAAATTCAGTAGGGGATAAGCATTCATTCCATTTTGTTGCATCTTCTATTCCTTGAAGTACACTATAGACAGATTGTGATTATGTTCTTTTTCTTTTCCATTTCAAATTCAGAAGTAAAATTTCCATTCATGTACCAAGACGTGTATTCTCCAAACCCTTCTTTGAAAAGCAGTTTTATCCAGCTTAAGATTAATTTCTATCATGACCAGGTTCCTTGTTCTCTTCTGCACAGGTCTTTGAGTTGAAAATATCATAAGCAAAATATAGTAGCATGGTGTGGCAGTAGATCTTGTGCTTAACATTCCCATAAGCATTCCAGGACTGGTTCTCAGGAGCTTGTTTTGGACAAGAAGCCCACTTCCTAAATATGTTTATTTATTTCTGTGCAAGTCATGAAGAAGTTTCCAGTAACTGCTATTTTAGAGAATAATTTACTTATATCTGTTGATATTGGTATTCCAATATCTTGCCTAAAGCTATGCATTACCACAAATTCAATTAGGGACAGGCATTTATTCCATTTAGTTGCATCTTCTGTTCCTCGAAGTACACTTTAGACAGATTGTGAGTCTAGAGAAATATTGTTGAGTTGTTGATTATTTTCGCCTTCTTTACTTCGCCACCTATAGATATGGCTGATCTGGAAGTTCTGTGGTAAAAGTATAATATAATTTAAAAAAGAATAATTTATGCCTCCAACATGAATTTTGTCAATATTAATCCCTTATACTAATATTGGGGACATATTTCGAGATCTTCAAATTTGTAGTTTCTGCTATAATTTTATACTTATACATGCGGTTTTCGATGTTGTCTTTTTTGTTTTCTTAGAAGAGGCGTCCACTCCAAATTGAGAGGAGTAATTTCCGATGTATATTCTCCATATCCTTCTTTGAAAAATATTGTCTTATCCGCGTTCAAAAGCACCAGTAAGTCAATATAATAATCACTGTTGATCGATTTACCTTTTTCGAGGTAGTCAATGAAAATCACGCCATGGTGATTGACGCCAGGACTTTGCCAGCTGATTCCCTCTGTGCGCACAGGTCTTCAGATTTGATACTTCTGAAGCATCTGACATTGAATTGTCGTTGGATCTCAAAGTTTTGGTTTTCGCTTATTGTGCATTTAACATACCCATTCCAGGACTGGCTCTTAGAAGTCTGTAATAAAGCAAACCACCGATTTGCCATAAGTAACATCTATTGTTTTGCTTGCGTGTTTTTACCCATTAAAAACAATGTTTTATCAAAACACGAAACTCGGTTTTTTCCATTGTTTAAACAAACTACAAAACGACTTTACTCCAACCTCGATAACTCAGCTGTTTCTGTCCTATTAAAATTTTGACAGAGCAAAGGTTTATCCTGGTTTTCTCTATGGGTTAGTTTATGATCATGTGTTATTCTAGAGAAAAGTTTATCCTTCTCTGTTTATATCGGTATTCAGATTCCTGTCCTGATGCTATTATCAAACAGGAACCTATATATTACTACAAATTCAGTCGAGGAGAGGTATTCATTTCATTTGGTTGCATCTTCAGTTCCTTGGAATAGGTAATTTGTGAGTCCAGAGAAGTGTTACTGAGTTGTTAATAATTTTTACTTTCTTTTCTTCGCCACCTATGGATGCGGTGGATCCGAGGAGTTTTGTGACAAATGTTAAGTGCAACTCTTCTATTTTGTGTAAGATTATTTTTAGTGTCATGCCCGCAGAGGCCACGGCCCTTTTGTCTTCTTTCCTCTCTCTTTATGCTTAAGAAGTAAATCGGATAGTGAAAATTTCGTTCCTATTCTCGCTTTTGTTGTCGGCTTTATTCATCATTATTTGTATCCTTGATTATTTTCCTTGTTCTAAATATTTATATTTATAGAAGTAACACTTGAATATATTTTAATACTTAAAATTGAGAATTTTTACAAACGCACACACAAACACAAACATATATATTACATACTCGATAATGATAACTTTGTTGTCAAAATACTAATCTCAATTTTAAACATAGCTGTCCTCTTACAACAAAAAAATTAAATACCTATATTCTTACCGTCCTTTCTAAGCCAATGAAAATTGAAATTGAAATTAAAACCTAATAATCGTAACTGTCTTATCTTTCATTGGAAGATAGTTCTCTTAAATGAAAACGCAAATAACGATAATAAGAGACTTCAATAAACTACAATTAATTTCTTTTACTTTCATTTTACTTTCAATATACTCAAAAAATCAATGTTTCGTCAATCTACGTATAGTGACCCGGTCAGTTGCTTGTGAACTGGTCCTGCATACTCTCCATTTCCATTTCGTTTGTCATAATTTCTTTTTTTCGCGCCTACTTTGGACAATTCAAAAATATAGTAGTTTGAGGAAAGCAAGATTGAACTCTACACTTCAACGTAGTAACATTCCAATCCATGTATTAGGAAACACGTGGATGGATATACCAAACTCCCTAATAATATTAGTACTACATATTTCCTACATATAAAGACACAGTGAAAATCATATTTTGAGAAATTCTTCAAAATCTTTTCTAAAATCTCGATAGCATCAGATTTTATTTAAAACCGGTGTCCTTTCAGGTCTTTCTTGGATTAAGAACATAAATATAATAATAATGGATCTTCCAATAAGTGGTTTCATTTTAATAAGTAAATCGGATGTTTCTTTAATTGTAAGAAGGAGGGTATGTCATTAATAATGGAAAACAATATCAACCAAATGGTCGCCACAGCTACGCAAACAGAACCATATTCTTTTCATGAAATTTTCCAAAAAAATGAGTATTTTTAAGCGACATGTTAAGCGGATGTTTATTTAATTGTAAAGAGGAGGGTATGCCATTAATAATGGAAAACAATATCAGCCAAATGTCCGCCACGGCTACGCTTGCAGGATCATATTCTGTTCATGAAGTTTTCCATCACCAATTCGCACATTTGCAGCCGCAACATACAGCCGTATGTCCTCGACAACTTCACGAATTCCATCTTTGAGGTTTTGAATCGATTGTGGGCCATTGGCATAGACCTTATCTTTCACGTAACCCCCCAAAAAAGCCTAAAGGTGTTAAATCACAAGATCTCGGTGGCCAATTGTGATCGCCTCTTCGAGAAATTACACGGTCAGGAAACTTCTCGCGCAAAAGAGCGATGGTATCGTTACTTGTGTGGCATGTAGCGCCGTCTTGTAGAAAATAAACGTCGTCCACATCAATATCGTCCAATTCTGGCCATACAAAATCGTTAATCATCGTTCGATAGCGCAATCCATTCACCGTAATAGTTGCTACAATCTTATTTACGAAAAAGTAAGGTCCAATGACCCCGCCAGACTAAAAATCGCACGAAACAGTCGCACGTTGAGGATGGAGAAGCCTTTCAATTCTTAGGTTTTCCGAGACCCAAACACGACAATTCTGCTTGTTAACGTAGCCTCCGAGGTGAAATGGGCCTCATCACCCAAGATGATTTTTCGATGAAATTCCAGATCAGTTCGATTCATTTCAAGGACCCAATCAGCAAAGACACGCCGTTGTTGATGATCGGTAGGCATGAGTTCTTATGTTAACTGAACTTTAAAAGCCTTAAGACCTAAGTCTTTATGCAAAATACGGTATAATGTCGTTTGCGGAATGCCCAATTCCAAAGATCGACGAGAAATGGACAAACTTGGGTTTCCTCAACACTATGGGCTACAATAGCAATATTCTCAGTTGTTCTTAAGGGACGTGCACGAGTTCGATTCTCCACATCACTAACTTGTCCCAACAGCTCAAATTTTTACACCAGTCTCACAATTGCTGGCCGAGAAAGTGCTTCACGACGACGCAAAAATGCTTTAGTTTTGTGAACTGTGACCGCGAAATTTTCACTATTTTTGTAGTGAATTTTAATCATTTCGATGCGTTGTTGAAGCGTATATCGTTCCATTTTTATTAATGGCGTAGTTTTTACTTGTCGTCTGTTAAGTAGTTACAGGTTGAGTCATGACAACTGTTAAAATGGCGGGCTATTAGAAATGATATATCTTATTGGAACACCTTTTATAAGGATGGTTTTCCGACTATGTTTAAACTCTTTACGTCATTGCAAACGAGCAGATCTTACCACATATGATTCCCCAAAAGCCGTCTAAATCATGGAAAAGGTTTCCTTTACAGAATTTTTCAGACGAAAACAGAAGTCATTAAGCATATCTTTACTCTTTCATTTCAGTTATCATGAATTTTAGACTTGATAATAATATTATAATTTCGACTCTATTAGATTCAAATAATTTGTGCCAATTATCAAATTTCGAACTAAATTTTTTTAGCCAAGTCCTGTCTTTAATGAAAGACCCTTGCAATTTTTGTTATTTACGAAATTAGCCAAAAATTAACTTACGAACTTTTCGAAATGCACTAAAAATTGCTTTTCTTGTCGATGGTACACTTTTAACCAATCTAGTGGTGAAAAATTTATATTACTCTCTTTTAATAGCAATCGTCTTAATTCCTTAAGCATAGTAATCCATACCAATTTTAGTTTTTCCCAAAAGTCGTTCCGTTCAAGTTAAGAAATTTTTACCAATTCCCTTATAAGGTCATCAGCTCGACTTTGTCATCGATAACTACCACAATAAGTTTTATGACACGGCAGTTATTGTGTACATGTTTATTGATGAATTATATTATGAAATAAATTCAGCGTAATGCTTGTGAATTGATAATAAATATCACAAACTTTTCCTTCGAAATGTCATGGAAACTCTTTGTCAAAACTGTTATTGTTTATATAAATAAAATATGGTCTCGTATGTCTATCAATTATATAGATGTCTTCACTATTACGTAATAAATCATTGTCGTTTTTTTTTATTTAATATTGGAAGTTTTGGATAAACTTATACATACACATACTTATATACTTTTCTGCTTAAGAAATACATATTACCTGATTGTTGAATTTTTGTTTTATTTCTAAAATATGGAATTAGTGAATGAGGAAATCAATAAATAGATAAGTCTGTAAGAGCATTCAATAAAATTGGAAGAGGGGCTAAAATCTTTCAAAGATATACATTCTGGATATTTTAGATCACATCTGTTTTATGCATCGGTCTGATTCTATAATTGAAAATGTAGATTTGTAAAATGTAATACATATTCGTGTAGTGGAAGAAAATTAAGACGAAAATCCTAATACTAGTTTTAACCGTCCTTTGTACAAGATGCATTGTACATATATATATATGTATATATATATGGACTATAAACAAGTATTAATAACGGGCGGGCCATTTAAAAGTTTAAATTTAAAAATACAATAAAACAAAAACGGTTTGATATTTTGCCAAATTAATTTTTTTGTAGTGAAGTACAATTGTTCTGGTTAGAGATGGAATATTATTTCATTCATATGGCTGCCGCGGCTAGTCCCATTCGATCGGACCAATTTTCGAGCACTTTTTCGAATGTATGGGGTCGTATCTTGGCAATGGCATCACGAATGTTGGCCTTCAAATGCTCAATTGTCTCTGGTTTGTCGGAATAACACTTGTCTTTAACGGCGCCACACAGAAAGTAATCCAACGGTGTTAAATCGCAGCTTCTTGGCGACCAATTGACATCACCATTTCGGCTAATTAAACGGCCACCAAACGTCTGACGCAATAAATCGATTGTGGCATGTGAAGTGTGGCAAGTTGCACCATTCTGTTGAAACCAAACATCGTTCACATCAATACCATGAAGAGCGGGCACAAAAAAATCGGTTATCATGGTGCGATAGGTGTCTCCATTGACTGTAGTGGTTGCGCCGTCCTCATTTTCAAAGAAATATGAGCCAATGATGCCTCCGCTCCACAAGCTGCATCAAACGGTCACTCGTAATGGATGCATTGGCTTCTATAAGACCACGTGTGGGTTTTCTGAGTCCCAAATACTGCAATTTTGCTTTTTAACGTACCCACCAAGATGAAAATGATCTTCATCCGAAAATATGATTTTTTGGCAAAATCGACATCATCGTGCAGTTTCTCGTTGGCCCATCTAGCGAAGCGAAAACGAAGCGGATGGTCATGCGGCTTCAACTCTTGAACCAATTGAACTTTGTAAGGCGTCATACCGAGATCTTTTCGCAAAATTCGACGTAAACTAGTGCGTGAAATGTTCAATTCTTGAGAACGATGACGAGTTGATGTTGATGAATTTTCACGCACACTCTCAGCCACAGCTTCGATATTTTCAGGTGTACGCACTGTACGAGCACGCTCACGTCTTGGTGTGCATCAACAATGAAACCAGTTTCACGAACTTTAGCAATAAACTTGAGTATACGCTCGGTATACTCAAGTTTTACTCAAGGGCTGTTGGTCCTTCTCTGCCACCAAATTTTGTATGAAATTTTCGTGCAATTTCGGACCAATTGTCTTTGTTTTGGAAATAAATTTCCAATAAATCCCAACGTTGCTCAAACGTAAATCGATTCATTTCGTTTAGTGGAGAATATACTAAATTTTGTGACAGAATAGAATGACATAAGTATTGCCAGATTCGAAATAACCGGTGGTTCAAATTTAAACCGATAAATGGTCCAGCCGTTATCATGTGTGTAAATAGGTTTTCAGCTCCGCATATGTATTAATTCTTAATAGAATTCTGCCTATTTGCCGCTATTGTATATACATATATTTATCAATAAAGAACTTTATTCTTCTTATTTTTGTGACGACGGGATACTCTATCGTACTTTTTATATATTTTATATTGGGTCTGGGAAAAAGTTCGTGGCGTTTTTTCAGTAAAATTCAACTGGTCCCCGCATGGCGCGTGGACGAATTCATTTAAACCGAATATGCTCCATTATTATCGACAATGTTTCGCCATTTTTTTGGTAGATCCATGATCCCATCGGTGAAAAACTTCTGTGGTTTCTGGTCGAAAAACTGAATCAAGTAGTTTTCACAGGCTTCTTTTGAAACCAACTTAATTCCATTGAGAGAGTTCTGCAGAGATCGAAACAGATGATAGTCAGAGGGTGCTATATCCGGACTGTAAGGTGGGTGCATCAAAACTTCCCAACCAAACTCTCTCAATTTTGGACGGGTCATCAAAGAAGTGTGTGGTCGGGCGTTGTCATGATGGAAGACAACACCTTTCCTATTAATCAATTCGGGCCGTTTTCTTTCAATCGCCTGGCGTAATCTCTCTAGTTGTGCACAGTAGAGTTGAGAATCAATCGTCTGACCAGTTGGAAGTAGCTCGTAGTGGACGATTCCCCTCCAGTCCCACCATACACACAGCATCACTTTTTTTGGCGTCAATGTTGGCTTAGCGAACGCTTGTGACAGCTCACCATCCTTTATCCACGATCTTTTACGCTTCCGATTATCGTACGTAATCCATTTTTCATCTCCGGTTATTAAACGTTTCAGAAACGGCTCGATTTCATTCCGTTTCAGCAGCGCATCGCAGATGTTAATTCGGTCCATCATGTTTTTCACGCTCAACTCATGAGGAACCCATACGTCAAGCTTTTTTTGTAACCAGCTTTGTGTAAATGGTTCAAAACAGTTTTGTGGTCAATGCCTAGCTCCATGCCAATATCGACACTGCTGATATGCTTATCTTGTTGGACTTTTTCAAGAATTTCATCAGATTTTTCAGTGATTGGACGACCGGAGCGTGACTCATCTTTCACATTGAAATTTCCAGAACGAAAGCGAGCGAACCATTTCCGCGCAACAGATTTCGATAAAGTACCTTCACCGTACACAGCACAAATTTTATCACAAGCCTGCGCAGCGTTCTTCCCCTTATCATAATAATATTGCAGAATATAGCGAAATTTCTCATTATTCTTCTCCATTTTCAAGTGCGAATAACTTTCCAACCACTGCACCGATTACAATGTTTCTACGCTCAAACTAACGTTCGGAAGGTTATCTAAAAAACGAGCCCTCGGTGGTGTCGCTGTGACTTGTTGTTCTTTAGTTATCGGCAACCAATGCCATCTATCGAGAAAAACGCCACGAACTTTTTCCCAGACCCAATATATTACGATTACAATTTATTAACAAACGTCTTATAAAACTATAAAAGTTGCGTCATGTATAAGTATATATTATTTACGAATCGTTTTTACTTAAACATTCAAAGCATCATGAATACGTCGGGTAGGAAGGAGTAACGAAATTAAGACTGGGCTTCAAGTCTACAAAAAGATTACTACAGCTCACAGTACAACCGATCGTTTTACAATATCAATATTCTATTTGTTAAGTATCTTCTATTAATTGCTTTATCTGCAGACCTTTTGTATAAGTGGAACTATCCGCCATCGCGTATTGTGTGAATATACAGCGACCCGAGGGGGATAAGACGATTTTAGCGAACTGTTGTCGTCAAATGGTCACGCCGATGCCAAAATTGAATGTGGAGTAATCGACAGGTATCCATATTTGCATCGGTAGTATACGTTCAGTTAAACATATGGGATATCTTTGATAAACAAATTAAAGATAAATTGTAAGAAGTAAATAATAATAAAGTCCTCCACAATATTTATTTATATAAATTATAACTACTTAATTTGAAAATTTTACCATAACCACCACTGTGCCTATTTTAAATTATCGTCCACTTTATTTGTTTAATATTTATATCCTTGTTTACATTTGATTCATCGAAGAAATTGTTTATCTCATTCCCCTATCGCCCGAATTTTTTGTATTGCCTTTTTTTTGTCATACCCAATGACATTTGAATTTCCAAGGTCTGCTTTTGTTTTTTCTACCGTTACTTAAAAAACCCTTAAGTTTTGGAGCCGTAATCGATCGAATTAAGATATGTACATATATAAAAAAGCAGACATTATTTTCAAAGCTTCCATAATAATTTTTTATAATTTTTTGTTGTAGAATAGTAATTTCTTTTGGTTAACAATATTTACTCCAACATCATGGAATTTACTAGTATATCTTGATCGTGGGAAATAGGTTTGAAATTTAGGAAGCTTTCATGAGTTTACTAGGAAAATTAAGGAACATATTCTTTATGAAAAATAATCTAATTACAAAAATTGCTACAGCATTCGAATTTACACTTTTTAAATATATTTCGTTGTTATATGTTAATTTTTGAGATACTATTTTATACTTTTCTGTTTTACTTAGATCGACATTGAGTATAGTCACTTTGAAAATCTGATTTCATTGCTAAGTAAAAAATATTTTTAATGTCGTAATGAAATTTTAATTTTAAAAAATAATATTTTGTGTGATGTATACTAATTGACCTTAGATAAATGTTTCAATCTTTGTAAAATTACTGGAAGCTAGACGAAGAAACAATTTTCTCAAAGATTTGGAGGGTCCAAACTATCTTCCCATGGATATGAAATATTGGATATTTTGTGGAATTGGTAGTACTGTCGTATGAAATTCTCTTTAATCAATTTTTATAATTTACGATGTAAATATATTTGAATTTTTCTTCCATAATATTCTTTATCAATATTCCATCATTATGCCTAAAAGGCACTACGTATTTCTATTTCTATTTATAATTTTTTATCATTATTTCGTAACTTTTCATATTAAAAAATATTTTCAAATAAAATCGAGAATATTTTAAGTCTCCCTTTGCATTTATTTCAATATTTTGCATTTGTATATTCCATATATTTTAATTTTTTTAACAAAATTTACTATTATTGTCTTCAATGATATATTTATTTGATATTTGTGGCTAGGTTATTCCCCTAAGAAAAATATGTAAATTTATTTCGAATTTTTCTTTCCGTTTCTCAGCGGTTGATATTTTGAGACTCAGATATTTGGTTTCGTTGAAAATCTGGTTTTGTTGGTTTCTTTCCGATCCTAAGATTATTTTAAACGCTATTTAATAAAAATGAAAATAATGTAATAGTAACTTAAATTGTAACTCTGTGTATAATGCATATGTCTATATAGAGAAGTATTTTAAAAAGCATTACAAATTATATTTAAAACGAGGTGGCTGTTTTATCAAAAGGAATCATTTATTTGAAACCTTTAAAGAAATTTTAATTATTTTAATAAAATATTTAATTTATATATGTATTTTTCTACGTAATTATTTAATAAGCACACTAGTTTCTATTACTTTTAAAATATAAACTACTTATATTCATCTAAAGTCGTTACTATATACATTTCATGTATACCTCTTTCGCCGCACTTTCTATTTTTTTTAATGTCTTAAGTTTATGCAGTCATTTTTTCTTACGATCTCAAAACATACCTGGTAAGTTCTTGGTTATCCATATTACTACACTTATGGTAGTGTTCTTTCAGAGAAATGGAGATGTCTCGTTATAACACCTCTGAACATCCCGCTGCAACTTCTGAGATTTTCGTTTTAGTGCATTCATGTGTTGATATAATCCCTGCTATAATAAAAGTTAAAAAATACTTATTAAATAAAATTCGGTTAAACGAAGATTTGTCTTTATGACACCTCTGAACATCTCGCTGCAATTTCGGAGCTTTTCGCCTTTGTGCATTCATGTGTTGATATAATTCCCATTACAGCAAAATCTCAAACTACACTTATTAAATAAAATCAAATTGAATGAAGATTTCTAATTATAACACCTCCGAACATACCACTGTAATTCTTGGTATTTCTATTCTATGTATTCGCATATTAATATAATGTCCATCGTACAATCACTCAGAGAAATACTTATTAAATAAAATCAAATTAAATGAAGATTTCTTATAACACCTCCGAACATCCCACTATAATTCTTGGGATTTCTATTCTATGTATTCGCATATTAATATAATGTCCATCGTACAATCACTCAGAGAAATACTTATTAAATAAAATCAAATTAAATGAAGATTTCTTATAACACCTCCGAACATCCCACTATAATTCTTGGGATTTGGATTCTATATCTTCATATGTTTATATAATGCTCATTGTACAATCATCCACAAAATACTTATTAAATAAAATCTAATTAAATGAAGATTTATAATTATAACACCTCCGAACATCCCACTATAATTCTTGGGATTTCGATTCTATACCTTCATATGTTTATATAATGTTCATTGTATAATCATTCAGACAAATACTTATTAAATAAAATCAAATTAAATGAAGATCTTAAATTATAACACCTCTGAACATCCCACTGTAATTCTTGGGATTTCCATTCTATGTATTCACATGTTGATATAATGTTCACTGTACAATCATTCAGACAAATACTTATTAAATAAAATCAAACTAAATGAAGATTTCAAATTATTACACCTCTGAACATACCACTGTAATTCTTGGGGTTTCCATTCTATGACTTCATATGTTAATATAATGCTCATTGTACAATCATCCACAAAATACTTCTTAAATAAAATCAAATTAAATGAAGATTTCCAATTATAACACCTCCAAACATCCCACTATAATTCTTGGGATTTCCATTCTATGTATTCACATGTTGATATAATGTTCATTGTACAATCACTCAGACAAATACTTATTAAATAAAATCAAATTAAATGAAGATTTCAAATTATAACACCTCCGAACATACCACTGTAATTCTTGGAATGTCCATTCTATGTATTCACATATTAATATAATGTTTATTGTACAATCATTCAGACAAATACTTATTAAACAAAATCAAATTAAATGAAGATTTCAAATTATAACACCTCTGAACATCCCACTGTAATTCTTGGGATTTCCATTCTATGTATTCACATGTTAATATAATGTTCATTGTACAATCACTCAGACAAATACTTATTAAATAAAATCAAATTCAATGAAGATTTCAAATTATAACACCTCTGAACATACCACTGTAATTCTTGGGATTTCCATTCTATGTATTCACATGTTGATATAATGTTCATTGTACAATCATTCAGACAAATACTTACTAAATAAAATCCAATTAAATGAAGATTTCAGATTATAACACCTCTGAACATCCCCCTGTAATTCTTAGGATTTCCATTGTATGTATTCACATATTAATATAATGTTCATTGAACAATTATTCAGACAAATACTTACTAAATAAAATCGAATTAAATGAAGATTTCAAATTATAACACCTCTGAACATACCACTGTAATTCTTGGAATGTCCATTCTATGTATTCACATATTAATATAATGTTCATTGTACAATCACTCAGACAAATACTTATTAAATAAAATCAAATTAAATGAAGATTTCAAATTATAACACCTCCGAACATACCACTGTAATTCTTGGAATGTCCATTCTATGTATTGACATATTAATATAATGTTTATTGTACAATCATTCAGACAAATACTTATTAAATAAAATCAAATTAAATGAAGATTTCAGATTATAACACCTCTGAACATACCACTGTAATTCTTGGAATGTCCATTCTATGTATTCACATATTAATATAATGTTTATTGTACAATCATTCAGACAAATACTTATTAAATAAAATCAAATTAAATGAAGATTTCAAATTATAACACCTCTGAACATACCACTGTAATTCTTGGAATGTCCATTCTATGTATTCACATATTAATATAATGTTTATTGTACAATCATTCAGACAAATACTTATTAAATAAAATCAAATTAAATGAAGATTTCAGATTATAACACCTCTGAACATACCACTGTAATTCTTGGAATGTCCATTCTATGTATTCACATATTAATATAATGTTCATTGTACAATCACTCGGACAAATACTTATTAAATAAAATCAAATTAAATGAAGATTTCAGATTATAACACCTCTGAACATACCACTGTAATTCTTGGAATGTCCATTCTATGTATTCACATATTAATATAATGTTTATTGTACAATCATTCAGACAAATACTTATTAAATAAAATCAAATTAAATGAAGATTTCAAATTATAACACCTCTGAACATACCACTGTAATTCTTGGGATTTCCATTCTATGTATTCACATATTAATATAATGTTCATTGTACAATTATTCAGACAAATACTTACTAAATAAAATCGAATTAAATGAAGATTTCAGATTATAACACCTCTGAACATACCACTGTAATTCTTGGGATTTCCATTCTACATATGTATTCACATGTTGATATAATGTTCATTGTACAATTATTCAGACAAATACTTACTAAATAAAATCGAATTAAATGAAGATTTCAGATTATAACACCTCTGAACATACCACTATAATTCTTGGGATTTCCATTCTACGTATTCACATGTTGATATAATGTTCATTGTACAATCATTCAGACAAATACTTATTAAATAAAATCAAATTAAATGAAGATTTAAAATTATAACACCTCTGAACATCCCACTGTAATTCTTAGGATTTCCATTCTATGTATTCACATATGAATATAATGTTCATTGTACAATCATTCAGACAAATACTTCTTAAATAAAATTAAATCAAATGAAGATTTCTAATTATGTCACCTTTGAACATCCCACTGTAATTCTTGGGACTTTTATTTCTGTATTCCTATGTCAATATATGTTCATTGTACATGAATTCAGACAAATATTTTGTTAAATAAAATCAAATTAAATGAAGATATCTAATTATAACACCTCTGAATACCCCACTGCATTTGACTATTTTATGTATATTTTGACATGTTAATGAGACATTACAGAAGATAAAGTTCTTGTAATACCTTCAAACCTCCCTCTCAAATTTTATCAATTTTCTTTGTCTTTGTTGTATCCCTAATAAGACATTTTTTTAAATAAATAAAACTGAAGTGGGTATGTAAATAGACACTTCCTATTGTGTTTTTAGTGAAATCAAATGAAGTATGATATATACACGCCAAAATATGTCAAGAGAATGGACTCTCCAGCTGGACAATAACCCTAAACATCGATTTGGACTGCTTCAAGAATTTATTTAACACAAATAAACTTCGTGTTTTGAAATGGTTGAGTCAGGCTGCATACTTACAAGGTACGATACTCGGTATCAAATACATTAAAATATAGTGAAGGATCTATCATGCTCTGTGGTGCTTTCCCATGACTTGGTGTCAATCAGCATCGTCCAAATCGAAGGCTCCAAACGCCACAATGTGTGAAGATATTTTAGCATATGCTTCTATCATACATTTCTTATCAGGACCCCATCAAATATTGTCGATGTTTATTGTTTATAAAATTTTCAAATTTTTACAGTTATTCTATTCTATCGTAATGTAATTAAAATATAGTTGCAGAAGAACAATCATTTTCGTTGCTACATAAATTAATTTGTTCATGAATTAGTTCTTTTTCGCGAAATGTCTTCCTTACATTTCGACGATTTTCAACTTTTGCACATGTAAATATTAGTAAGACGATCACAACATATATTCCTCTGTAATAAACCCATTTCTTATGGAGTGGACGTGGTGTTTTTTTTTTGAGCTAACTTTCTATTGAAAACACTAAAATCAAATTAAAAATGCAATTTATAATATTTTGTTATGGCATCACCAAATATTAAATTCGTTAAAACAAATGGATATATGGGTGTAACGATGCTTTCATTTAGGTTTGGAGAATTTCTATTTTGATAATCGACAACACTACTTATGTATTCCAACATAAAATATTTCGTTTCCAAAATATTTATAGAAGTTAAACTGTCACGTCTTTCTCTAATATGTATCGCATTCTTTTAAGAAATGTTTCTTTGTCTTTCTTACGCTTCGTCAATTTCAATAATTTCATAAATCTGTAATTTAATACACTATTTTGTTTCTTTGTATAGTATTGGCAACGCTGTATTTGATAAGAGCTTTTCGATTGTGCGATTAATAAATAAGCCTGTTTTTATAATAGCTATTTTTGGAATTTTCTATTTTCTCTAGAGCTAGGATTTTACAGGAAGTTCTCGATATAGAGAAAATTATCCACTATTTTTGAGACAGATCAAATCTTTAACTTAATAAAGAGTTCTCCGAAAATAAATGGACGTTTAAACTTAGTAATCTATGAATTATCTTTTGGTCATTGTTATACAAAGGGTACTAGAAAAATTCAGCTTTGTTTATTTAATTTTTTCAAAGTAATTTCCTCTACACTCAATACACCTCTCCATCCTTCGAAACCAATCTTTAAACCAGTTCTGTTTCACTAGGGAGTAAAGCACACTCGTTGTCCCAAGCCCGCAGAAGGTCCTCATCACTGGAAAACCGCCTCTTTTTTAGCTTCATTTTCACATGCGGGAACAGTGCAAAGTCGCAGGGAGCAAGATCTGGACTGTAGGGAGGGTGTTCGAGAAGTTTCAATCCTGTCGTGGTCAAATATTCGCTGCAGACTTTGGCGCAGCGACCTGGAGTATTATCGTGATGGAGGAACCAGGTGATCATGCAAATGATTATGCAGAATCAAACGAATTGCTGGTGCATTTGACCTGAAGTACCCTCTATCTGTTGGTAGGTCACTCGCCTGTCCTCGCCAAGCATTTTCCTCACAGTAGTAACGTTTTCCTCCGTAACTGACGTTCGTGGCCTCCCAGGCCTCTCAGCATCCTCCACAGTTAAATTTCCCCTTTGGAATTCTCTATACCACCTAAATATCGTTGTGCGATGTGGACAAACATCACCTAGTCGCAGAGTCATTTCTTCGAAGCACTGGTCTATGTTTAAACCCCGCACGTAATTATAACGCAAAACTGCCCTTATCTCATTTCGTGACCACGATGCCATCGCAAGCACTTTACACTCTCACTGTTAATGAAAAATTGAGCCGAGCGACATGGCGCAGCGGCTACTATGCACGTATGAACATGTCTCAACAGGCAGCAACAAGCAACTTCCTACGATTCATTGTTGCGTCATATTGCAAAATTTTCCTAATACCCTTTGTAATAATAATACGTACCACAAGAATCGAATAATGAAACAAATAGTGTAACACGTTAGCAAATAAAGAAATAATATTTTCGAGGAAATAAATTTCTTTCCTTTAAATGTGTCCTTGGTACCTTTTGATAATTAATTTCTTCAGCATTAAAGTACTAAATAACTTATAAAAAAAATATTGTATGGATCAGTTGTCTTTCTTTGAGTCGGCATCTCAATTTTCCATTATATTTACTATAAGTGGATATTCTAGAGTTGTATTTGCTATTGTGTGAACCAAGAGATGGATTCCTTACTGAAGCTAACAATACATTGACTTCACGACAATTTATTTAACAAATTGAGCAATACATTAACTTCTTTATTAATGCTTTCTCTCATTTGTTAATAATTATATATACATATATGTATATATCCACGATTTCTTTGTTATAAAATTTTCCGAACTTGTTTGTTCTTCAAAATGTTAATAGAAATCTCAATAAATTAGATATCGAAATACATCTACTATATTTTGTCTTCTTCATAGTTATCCATTTTTTTTAAATAAATTTTATTTCGAACTTAAATTTTGTTAGAAAATTAAGGAAGGTTTGTTCCTCTCAGGGTTCAAATTGATTTGATTCCTAAACAATTTATCTATTACATTTTATATTATATTCAATTATAAAATTTGAATCATATGGCAAAATGTTACTCTTAACACGTTTTCGCTATTTAATATTTAATTTACAAAAACTGCCCTCCGTATTTTTAAGATGAAATATTAATCTCCCTAACATTATAAATCAACTAAGGAAGTTAACCATTTCTTCAACTAGTATTTGTCTGCTATATATATATATATATATATATATATATATATTAAGTATTGATAATTTTATCGATATTAAAAAGAATAAAATGATTGATTCATTCTTCTTTGCTATTATCCCTAATAAGGGAGAGATAAAAAGAGAAATATTTTTCACACGATTATTGAAACATATCTAAATAAATTAAAATATATCTATCTCCATCCCTACTTTTTTAATTTATAATTTTATATAAATCTGTTTGCATATCTGATGCAAATAAAATATCTTTAGAATTATTTTGAAAAAAATGCAGTTCCCTATGTATTTAAACCATGCTTATAACATTGAAAATTGGATTAATTTGATATTTTCGTTTGTCCAATATACTTTGAATATAATTAATTAATACTATAGGTTTTTATTTTTTAAATTTTATGTCTAATAAAATAGATCTGTTAATAATGATTTGGGGGCTTTACAAGACGATAATCTTTTAAGTGGTTGTTGATTTATCCGTCGTTTAGGCTTTCTTTGACACTTTTACTGGCACTTATGACTTCGCTATTTCCTTATATTTGTTCTGAAATGCAAATTGTAGTTACGTTGACTACTGACGTAGTGTCGTATTGGTATTATGTCCAACGGGACGGGTAAGAAACAGCTTCAGTGTCTTCTTTTAAACGTTGACTATTGACGTAGTGTCGTATGAGTATTATGTCCAACGGGACGGGTACGAAACAGCTTCAGCGTCTTCTTTTAAACGTTGACTATTAACGTAGTGTCGTATGAGTATTATGTCCAACGGGACGGGTACGAAACAGCTTCAGTGTCTTCTTTTAAACGTTGACTATTGACGTAGTGTCGTATGAGTATTATGTCCAACGGGACGGGTACGAAACAGCTTCAGTGTCTTCTTTTAAACGTTGACTATTGACGTAGTGTCGTATGTGTATTATGTCCAACGGGACGGGCAAGAAACAACGTTATCTATTAGTCGGTGATGGAACTAATTTATTGGCGTTTTTACATATACTTTACATGATAGTTGTCTAGACAAATTGATTTTCCTTTGATATTTTATATCACATATATTTACTACAAGTGATAATTAAAGGTTATGAAAAATTAAATTTTCATCGTCGTTTCACTGTTGTCTTTCTAAATACTCACCTCAATATTTTTAACATTTATATCGTACCAAAATGTACTAATTCAACAAGGTAATTTTATATTTAGAAAATATATTTTTTTTGCCTAATTGAATCTTTAGTGAAGTAAATTTTTTTGAATATTTCGTTCTTTATTCGACAGAAATACTACTATTTTATTTTTAATTTTCAGTAGTGTTGCTGTCATATTCCATTTCTATTTTTTTAACTTCTTAAGGAAGAGATTACCTATTTTTTTCCCGGAATATTATTTTGAAATAGATATTGATAACGGTATTACATTTCCAAAATAAATATTTTATATTTTTAAAATTTCGAATTTTATTTTGGGAGATTTTTTTCCATCACCGACATAAATAATTTTAAATTTTCCATTTTTTAAAGTTTTTTATCAACGCCGTTGAATTAAGGACTTCTTTATTATTTTTAAAACTTATTTTCTTTTAAAGTATGCTAAAATAAATATTATTATATATTTATTGTATTGCTAGCAGATATTCAGGGTGCTGCTAACAGGGGTTAAAGCTGGGGACCTCCCTATATATTCGAAATGTACTTCCTATCAACCAAAAGTTTGATTCCCAGGCATCTGCTATTAATATCAGCTACTAACCCAGCAGACGTCTACACTAAAAGTATTAAATACTTGTAATCATTCTTTTAACTCCGATTTCAACATTTTATATTTACAATAAAGACATACAATTATTATTACTTGAAACAATAGAAATAAACATATTAAAAATATAATAATTTATTAAATAATCAAGTACATATGAATAATTCTCCACTTTTAAGCTTGTTTCCGTGTAATTGTACATCACGCCCACCCTTAAATTAGTTTGGCTGACTACATATTGGATTTTTGTTAAATACCTTTTAGTCTGAGAAAGTCACAGTGTTGCTGAAATATTTATTAATAGCTTTTAAAATAAAATACACGCAAGTGTGTATTTAACAAATATTAATTATAATAATTCTTCTTTTCCAAAATGAATAAATTTGCATTCATATAAATTCAATATTTTATTTGCTAAAATGGCCCTCTTTAACGATTTCTATTTTCTTTTCTATTACGGATGCATGTGCCCCACGTCTTCCTGAAACTCTCTCTTGAAACGAAGACGTGTTCTACTTTTCATCTTTCCATAAAACTCTCTTCGATTTTTTTCCGAAGCGAAGAAGTAAATAGGAGTATACCCAAAACCATCAAATTTCTGGCAATTTCTTTCAATTTTATTTATATAAAAACATTTTTATTTTTGAAGGTGTTTCTGTTGGTCTTCCACTTTAATGGGAGTTTATCCAAACTGTCAAATTTTCTATCAGTTTCTTTTAATTTTACTTATATAATAATATTTAATTTTTGAAGACGTTTCTGTCGGTCTTCCATTCAAATAGAAATCTATCCAAGCTGTCAAATTTTCTGGCAGTTTCTTTTAGTTTTATTTATATAATAACTATTTTATTTTTGAAGATGTTTCTGTTGGTCTTCCACTTTAATGCGAGTTTATGAAAACTGTCAAATTTTCTGTGAGTTTCTTTTAATGTTACTTATATAATAATATTTCATTTTTGAAGACGTTTCTGTTGATCTTCCATTTAAATAGGAATCTATCCAAGCTGTCAAATTTTCTGGCAATTTCTTTTAGTTTTATTTATATAAAAACATTTTTATTTTTGAAGGTGTTTCTGTTGGTCTTCCACTTTAATGGGAATTTATGCAAACTGTCAAATTTTCTGTGAGTTTCTTTTAATGTTACTTATATAATAATATTTCATTTTTGAAGACGTTTCTGTGGATCTTCCATTTAAATAGGAATCTACCCAAGCTGTCAAATTTTCTGGCAATTTCTTTTAGTTTTATTTATATAATAACATTTTTATTTTCGAAGACGTTTCTGATGTTCCACTACAAACTTTAATGAAGAATTATTAATATTTTTGAATGATCTATAAAATATCCGAACATCTACAAATAAATCTATTCTATTAATTTGGAGATTTAAGAAAATGGAATTGTCATGGTTTGGACTAATTCGTTAAATTATTCTAGTAACTGCTTAAGTTGCGAAACTTATATACGATTTGTTGTAAGATTTTCTCTGTCAATCCATTAAACGTCTCTAAGGTTAAGAAACAACTTTGACGTAACTTTCAATTTCTGTTGATTAGTAAATTATTATTTTGTTTATCTAACTTCTAGTGAAACAATAATAACTTTTTTCAAACTTTTTTTAAAAATATCACTGAAATTTTTTAGCAACATTCGAAGATAATTTTTCATATCTCTTTTCATATTTAATATTTGCATTTCATGTTAAAGAAAATGCTAAATTTGCTTATCATTTTACAAAATTTCTATTTCCAAGTTTAAAATTATCTATAGTTTATTAGATTCCGAAAGATTACTTTTTACATATGATTTTGTTTCCTTTTTTGATGATTTGTGCCATTTCGGAATTTAGTTTTTGAATTCACCATTTATTTGAAATGTGTAATTTTGGATTACTTTTAAAATTCATAATTATTTATATAAGTTTTGTTTTCTTCAATCGAAATTCACAGATAGTCGATGATGAAAATATATCTCGTTGCAACGAAAAATACAAGCATATCTAAAGACATATTTGGTCTGAGTCAAAGTATTCTGCATTTCTTTTATATATTGTATAATACTTCACATTTCATTCAATCTTTGAATTTTTATCCAAATAGGAAGAATATTCCAGACCATGCCAGGCTACCTGATGAACTCTGAAATTGAGCAAACTGATATTTGTAGTCAGTAATGTTAAAGCCTTTAGTAACAATTCGACTTTCAAAATTTAATTTTTACAAACAATATCAATATAAGTTTATAAGCTAATCCCAGATATATAATCACATTGAATCTTCAAAAACCTTACATATATTTATTTTTAAAAATGAATTAAATGCTTTGAACGTTTGTTCAAGTTAATAAATCTGATTGACATCTGCTTAATTTTTGTAGTTATTTATAATATACTCGTGCACAGGAGATTGCTATATTTCTGCTGTTGGGGTATTGTTTTTTCACTATGGCAAGTGTGTACGTTTTGTCAAAATATTTGTAGATTTTGCATCTTCTTCATAAATGTCACCTCG
This sequence comes from Dermolepida albohirtum, assembly GCA_031893035.1. Taxonomy (NCBI): domain Eukaryota; kingdom Metazoa; phylum Arthropoda; class Insecta; order Coleoptera; family Scarabaeidae; genus Dermolepida; species Dermolepida albohirtum. The sequence goes on from JAVIWB010001687.1 coordinate 51,282, forward strand.
CCTTATAAATCCTGCACTTTCTTCTTGTAATGAACATTACCTACTTCTGTTGAAGACTCAAATCATATCCAACGTCTTCTTGGAAAAAATGTCACAGCATCAAAATGAGTTTAAATTGGTTGTTTATATGACGTAATGTTTATTAGAAAGATGATCAACAATTGAAGCATTGTCGAAAACAAGGTACTGCATTTGCGAAAAATCTTATATTATCACCTTCTTCTTTCTGGCTTATAGAAACCTCCTTTTTCTAGATTTAGTATTTCGATATACTTTATATGCAAAATTTGGTTTTCATATTGCCACTGGCAGATTTTGCATGTAACAATGTAGAAAACATAACTAACCACTGGTATATATCTAGGTTGTAACAAGAATTTTGATCTCATCTCTACATTAGTTGCTATAGTATTTCTAGAAGACTGGGAGGCTGTGCCTTTGTCTTTGAAAGGCTTCAAAACAAAATCGGTTGTGACAACCGACGAAGTATGCTACGAAATGCACTTTTATATAATTGTTTATGTTGTTCGAGTCAAATAATAAATCAATAATACTATAAAATTTCGAACTTCCTAATTTGGACAACTGATTGTCAAAAATTTAACATTTCAAATTACCGTCAAACAATAAGCAAAAAAGAAAAAAATATTAAATAACTCTAAACGAAAAACAGTTCAATTAAATAATTTCACACAAAAAAGACTCTTGGAAACTACAAAATCAAAATGCCACTTTTGACAATCTTAAAATCAAGTTTTAAAAGGCACTAATCCATGGAGGGTGTATTTTGATAATTGTTTTTAATTCAAGTTCTTCTGAAGTTTTGTAGTTTATGTTCTGGGAAAGAATTTACTGTTTTAACTCTTCTGTAGTGTTACCTTGGTTATCTCTTATTATCTAACACGTACTGAGTTTAACATCCAGCATGTTTCCAACAAAATTCCTGTATGTGTGCTGTATTTCATCAGCATTTTTTTATTTTCAATTTGGGAGAAACGAATTGCTTCGGCGAAGAGGGTAATTCATAAAAACTATAATTTCGAATATGTTTTTGTAAAAGTTGTTTTATAAGTATTATCTTATCAAATATATATACAGATATACACGTCGTTTTTATAAATTATCAGGGTATCTCACGGTTTATTATTAATTATTTTCTCATCAAATTCCATATATATATTTTCAACATTTATTTATTACACGATCAATAATATTCTTATATTTTCAAATGTAATTTTTCTTGAAAATGTCCTCACAAATATATAATTATTATATTATGCCTGTTATGAACGATTTCTAATATTTTTCATTTTCTATACCATTTCCTTTCTTTGAATTAATTTGATTTCAAGTGTGTCAAATGGGTTATTATTTATTGGAAAATTAAGACGACTGTGGTCCTGTACCTTGGACTTAAACCGATTTGGTTTTAAAACCAGTTGTTTCTTATTCTTGCTCTGACAAATTTTGTATCATCTAACAAAGAGGCGACCTTGCCATGTTTTCCTTATTTAAAATTTAATTAAAAAAAAACAGTCATCGATGTTTTCAAGATGCATTAATAATTTTTTTAACATTTAAAACTGCCAGGAAAATTATTTGTTTGTCTGATAATATAATAAATTATGTTTGTTTCATTTGAAATGAAAAGGAATGAGTTTGTCGAATTGTCCTTCCTATTTTTCTTAAAAGGAAACAAATAAATTAAAATAAACTGCACAAAATATTTGAAATGTATTCAAGTGTATCAAGAAATATTTAACTTTACTCCTACTTTTATTCAGATATTTTTAGAAGTAAATTAGATTGCGATTCCAATATAAATTTTTTAATATTACTGTTGTTGATCAAATATGCTTAATAACTCTTTTAAAGAAGACAAATCCCTTTATATTTAAACTTGCATCATTGCAATATATATTAATTTGATATTCTTGTTTGTCCAATGTATTTTGAACTTTAATTAATACTTCTTTTTTTAGTAACTTTAATAAGTTAGATATGCTCCAATTGAATCGTGAGATTTTTAGTTATTTCTGTTTATGACCGAATTATTAACCAGCTGTTGATTCCACTGATGCGTTTAGTGGCATTTTTTTGAATTTCCACGTCATTTTTTTTGCTTAGTTCTGATAGAGTTTAACATTTTTCATTATCTACAATTTGTAGCTACATCCGATTCACTTCATACTTGTGTCATTGCAATATGTATTGATTTGATATTCTTGTTTGTCCAATGTATAGTATTTTGAACTTTAATTATTACTTAGATATGCTGCTAATGAATCGTGAGATTTTCAAGTCATCTCTGTTCATGGCCGAATTATTAAACAGGTGTTGTTTTCATCATCGTTTAGGATTTCTTTGGCGCTTTTGGTGGCTTTTTTTGAATTTCCTCGCCATTTTCTTTTCTTTGTTCTGACAGAGTTTAAATTGTCCATTATCTACAATTTGTAGTTATATCCGATTCACAAGATTGCATTTACTTACCTCTATTTGTAATCAGAATTGTAAAATGTATACGTTTCAATGTCTTCTTTTAAATATAGTCCATTGACGTAGCGGTGTATCGATTCTAAGTCAAACGAAGCAGTTATCAAGCAGCTTTGTCTATAAATGCTGATAAAAAAAGTTTCTCAAATTTTTACGTATACTTTATACGATGGTTGTCTAAAGAAATGTATTTGCCTTTGCCGTTTTATATCACGTATATATGTACTATTATTATGTAATAAATATAATTAAAGTCAATGGAAACTTAAATTTTCACCGCCATATCACTGTCTTCTTTCCAAATAAATATTTATATAAATATCAGTTAAATTTTTTTAAGCATTTATATCGTACCAAAAAGTACTAACTCAATGAAGTGATTTTAAATTTAAAAAATATACTTGTGACATTTTTAAATATTTCGTCCTGTATTTCACGCAAATTCTGCAATTCTTTTTTAAATTTTAATTTGATTCCTGCTACTTTCGATTTCTGTTTTAATTAACTCGTTATGGAAGAGATTATCCCCCTCCCCCCCCGGAATATTGTTTTATAATTGATTTTGTTAATATCACAATATTTCCTAAATATTTAATATTTATTCCCTTTTCTTTTTAATATAAAATTAAACGCGAAATTATTTTTTATATAAAATTTCACTTTTTGTTTCGAAAAATTTTCTTCTGTACCACCACCGACATGAAGAATTTTAATTTTTAATCATTTCCTTTAAGATTTTTTTCAATGAAATGTTTGAATTAGGATTCCATTTCTATAGCTGTAAAATTTATTTTAAAATATGCTGTACAGAAATACTTATTAAATTATATTTCGAAGAATTTTTCCCTTAAATATTTTGTTAAACTATTTGAATATTTTATTTGGTAAAATAATCCTCTGTAGCGATTTCTATTTTCTTTTCTATTACAGGCGTATATGAATCGTATCCTCATCTAAACTTTCCATATTTCAATTGGAAGTTCTTCAATTTTTTGCTTGCATTTCCTCCGAGACGAAAAAGGAATGGAGTTTATCCAAACCGTCAAATGTTCTTGGTAACTTTTTTAAATTTTATTTTTATATTAATTTTTTGGTTTTCATAGACGCTTCCAGTGATCTACCTTGACAACTTTCAATCAGGAATTTTTAATATAGTTTGAAAATTTCCAATATGCGAATATTATTTTTTTTAATCGATCTTCGAAATAACCGAACTATATGAATAGAGTTGATGAACAATTGGAGATTCAATAAGATGGTATTGTTACAGTTTGGATCAATTCGTTGATTTATTCCAGTAACTGCTTGAGTTACGAAGTTTATATATGATTTGTTGCACTGTCAATCCATCAAATGTGTGTAAGGTTAGACAACAAACGTAATTTTGATGTACATACACTACCTCTCACGGAAGTATGGACAGCAACTATATCAAGCAACAACAAGGAAAAAAAATATCAATGAAATTGAACAAAGTTAATATTTATTGATTCTTTATATAATAAAAATTAAAATTACAATTCATTAAACTTATTTCTAATATACTTATATATTATATTAATTATACTTTTCTTTCTTCGAAGAAACCACCGTTCGCTGCGATTACAGCTTTTGTCGTGCGGGGCATTCTTTCTATTAATTTTCTTATTACATCTGGTGTAATGTTATTCCATTCTTTTTGTAAAATATTCCAAAGTTTTTCCTTCGATGTTGGACATTCCTTTCTAACTCTTCTATCGAGTTCATCCCATAGTAATTCAATGGGGTTGAGGTCCGGACTCTGAGGCGGCCATGTCGTACCTTCAAAAATAAATTTCTTTCTTAAATGATTGGTACTACTTTACGTTTTAGCTTTTCAATTCATCATTTATTTGAAAAAACTAATTTTGGATTACGTCTAAAATTTACAATTATCTAAAATAACATTCCTATTATTCGTGTAGATATAAAGTTTGTTCGATTCTTCTCGATTGTTACTTCTGTGATGTTCTCCAGTAAATAGAAGAAACACTTGCGGATTTATTTCGAATCTTAACGTTCTTTCACGATTTTACAAGTAAGAATATTTATATACATACTTCAAAAAACGATAATTACTGCACCTCTGTTCCAAATTTCGTTTTCTTCAATCAAAATTAACCAATAACAACACAGGCCAACCAATAAATATTTTTTAAAAACTTTTTTCAACGTTCAACCTGTTTCTTATGTATTTTGGTGCGCTGAATCCAAATTTTTAATCAGTTTTTTTCTACCACGTACCAATTTTTCGCAATCTTTATCTTTTGTTGGGTATGATAATATTAAAATATGTAGTTAAGATTTAAAGGTACGTAATTTATTATCAGAGTATAATTGAAAAATTTAATCAGAGTATAATTGAAAAATTGTACATTTTATTATTACAATGGTAGTGTAAGTTTGAATATGAACAATTTTTTACTTATTAATCTAAAGTTTTGTATTTTCTCAACCTCTTCACGGTAAAAGTTCGAGTGTAGCTTTTCCTTGTATATGATGCTTCTGGAGTTGCTCGTAGAAGGGTCCAACAGTAATCTCCCAACATGTTGACATTCCAACGACCCTGATACCGTTTCTCCATCTCTTTTATATCTTAGTGGAAACGCTCCTCTTGTTCCTCACTTACAGCTCCAAGATTATCAGGGAAAAAATTTAAATGTGAGTGTAAAAAATGCACCTATACACTCATGTTACATCCAAGTTCTCGAAATGTTTTCAACATATTTTGAACTATATTTTCGTAATTAGTGTGTTTCTGATTGCCTAAAAACTTCAAAACAACTTGTTTAAGTGCACCCCATGCTGCTTTTTCTTTCAAGTTCATCGCATTTTCGCAAATAGGGTCTTGCATAAGTTTTCGAATGTCAGGGCCAACAAATATGCCTTCTTTTAACTTTGCCTCTGACAAACCAGGAAATTTCTGACACAAATATTGAAAGCAAGGTTCTGATTTTGATAGAGCTTTAACGAGGATCTCAAATTATCCTATTAAGCAGAATGACTCATGAATCCCAGATTAGAAAGTATATGCTATATGATATGAAGTATGATAGTATTAAAATATATAGTTAAGATTTAAAGGTACGTAATTTATTATCAGAGTATAATTGAAAAATTTAACATTTTATTGTTACAATGGTAGTGTAAGTTTGAATATAAACAGTTTTTTACTTATTAATCTAAAGTTTTGTATTTCCTCAACCTCTTCACGGTAAAAGTTCAAGGGAAGCTTTTCCTTTTATATGATGCTTCTGGAGTTGCTCTTAGAAGAGTCCAACAGTAATCTCCAATCATGTTGATATTCCAACGACCCTGATACCGTTTCTCCATCTCTTTTATATCTTAGTGGAAACGCTCCCCTTGTTCCTCATTTACACACCAAGATAGTCAGGGAAAAAATTTAAATGTGAGTGTAAAAAATGCACCTGCAGATGAGAAAGTATATGCCTTCGTGATTTTCTTTGTATTAGTCACGCAGATACTCAAAAGTGCACTTTGAGCATTTACTACTACTTAGGTGTATAGACCAAGGTATTATTATACGCTTACAATGCATAAATAACGTAAAGTAAACATGCGAGGCAACTTTACATCCTGTGGTATTTTAAAGTTCATTTTCGGATTCAGCACGTCAAAAAAACATAAAGGGGAGCCAAATTTATAAAAAAACTTTTTTCATGGTTAGCCTGTGTAATCAAAGATGAAAGTACATCTGGCTGCGATCTCCAATGATTTATTTGATCCGCGTCGAAATATTATTCTACGTTTATTTATATATAAAACCTCATACTTCAAACAATTTTTAAATTTTAATCCAAATACGAAGAATATTCCGCACACAACTAGGTTACCTGACTAGCTCTGGAGTTGAGCGAAACGATTTTCGTGGTTATTGCTCTGTTCGGTAGTAACTAGTTTGTATTAGTTAATGATGTTTCAGCGTACCCTCGGTTAAACTTTTCTGACAATCTTGAATTTTCTAATCGAATATATTTTTTCTAAATCATAAACCTTTAGTCACACAATTCGACTTTAAAAATTTAAAATTTTGAAACAATATCAATAGGGGTTTAATATAATGAATCTAACCCCAAATTTATAATGCTATTGATAGCTCATAAACCTTACATTCGCCTATTTGCTTTTAAAAATGAATGAAATGCCTTTAATATTTGTTCCAGTTAATAAATCTGATTGGCAACTGTTTAAATTTTGTAGTTATTTGTAACATACTCGTGCACTATACACAGTCTTTTTATAGTATTTCTTTTATATTAACTGCGTCGGTAAGGTAGATCTTTCATCAATGCTATATCAAAATACAATGAGATTTGCATCATTACAAGCAGAGAAATTGCACATAAAGTAGCAGTGTTTGGCATTGGTTGAAAAATGAATTTTGTACTAAAAGCAAATATCAAGTTCTGTTTTAAACTCGGTAAATCATTTATTGAAACGTTTAATTTGATAAAACAAGTGTATGGTGATGCGTTTTTATCACGTACGAGTGTGTATGAGTGGTATAAATGATTTAAAGACGGTCGTACCGACGTAAATGACGACGAATATCCTGGTGCAAAAAAATCTGTGGTAACGGAAAGTAACATCGAACTTTTGCGTAAATTTATCAGAATTAAATATTTCCAAAGATTCAATTCATCGCATTTCGACAACAACATGTGGGTCTGATAAAGATTCGTGCTAAGTTTGTACCGCACAAGCTAACTGAATTCAACATTGTACAGACTTGATTAAAGACTCACAAAAGAACAAAAGCTTTAGCTATTCTATTGTAACTGGCGATGAGACGTTGTGTTTTCAATATGATCCAAAGATCAAGTGTCAAAGTTCTGAATGGAAGCATCGACGCGAAGAAAATCCGAAAAAAAGTCGTTTAGGCAAAAGGCATAGTGCACAAAGAGTTTGTACCAACTAGTCAAACAGTCAATGCTGTATATTATCTTGGTGTTATGAAGCGTCTTTGGCGCGTATTCGTCGTGTGCGCCCTCGATATCGATATTATTTTAGATCTAGTAAATTAAACTCGTTGCTATTGACTCGGAGAAGGGAAAGTTATCTGTAGTTGTATTTTTTACATTTTTGAACCTTTAGTGAAGCGAGAGTTTCGAATATTTCGTTCTATACTCCACACAAATCCAGCAATTTTTTCTTAAGTTTTAATTTTATTCCTGGTACGTTCGATTTTTTAACGTGTCATGGAGGAGAAATATTATCTCCTTTTTCCAGAAATATTTTTTTATAATTAATTTTGGTAATATCACTATATTTCTTAAATAAACATTCCATATTTATTCCTTTTAAAACAAAATTATTTCCGATATAAAATTTCATATTTTCTTTCGGAAAATTTCCTTCTGCACCACCACCATGAAGAATTTTGATTTTCGACCATTTCTTTTAAGATTTTTTTCAATGGCATGTTTGAATTGACAAAGCATCTAAACTCTACCATTCATTGAGAACTACTGTAATTTGGAAGAAGGAAGTTAGCACGAAAACCAAAATGACTATTTACAAAACGATCTACAGGCCAATTCTTACTTACGGAAGTAAAACATGGGTACTCACCAATAGCTTGAAGAGCAAAGTGCAAGCATTAGAAATGAAATACCTCAAATGCAGTAAAGGGATAACACGGAAAGATAGAAAAAGAAACGCAGACGTAAAAGAAGAGCTACATATAGGTTCTATAATGGAATATATTGAGAAAAAGCAACTGAGCTGGTGGGGCCATTTACAACGTATGGAAAATAAGACACCGGCAAGGAGGATTTTTGAAGTGAGAATAAGAACAAAACGAGGACCAGAAAGACCAAAAGAAACATAGGAAAAATTAATAGGAAAAGGCCATACACAGAAGAGGACAATCGATGTCTGTTGCAAGAGAAATGGCCATTGATAGGAAGTTGTGGAGAGCCTTTGTACATAAGACATAATGTATATCATAATGTTAAGCCCTACATCGAAAGGTAGATGGAGGACCGATTATATATATAATGTTTGGAATTAGGAATATCTTTAAGAGTTCTATTCCATAGTTGTAAAACTTATTTTAAAATATATTGAAAAGAAATACTTATTACGAGGGTAGCTTGACAAGTAGTGAGAATGGAAAAGAAAAACGAATTTTTTAAATACAAAATAATTTTTATTTTTCAATATATTATCCTAGAAGAGCAATATATTTATTCCAACGGTGCTCCAATGCCCTTATGCCATCTCTAAAATGCGATTCCGGAAGGCTTGCAAAATACTCATTTAAGAAGACGATAAGCTCGTCGTTAGACGAAAATTTCTTTCCACCTAGTGCCGTTTTCAATTTTGGAAAAAGGTGGAAGTCGGAAGGGGCTAGATCCGGCGAATAAGGCGCATGCGGTACTAATTGGAAATGCAACTCGTGGATTTTGGACATCGCAACTATGTTGGTATGCGAGGGAGCGTTGTCTTGGTGAAACATAATTTTTTCTCTGCCATTCCTGGCCGTTTAGCACGAATCTCAACATTTAATTTTTGCAGAAGTACTGCATAATATTGTCCATTTATTTTAGCACCTTTCTGAAGGTAATCAATGAGCAAAATGCCCTTTGAATCACAAAAAATTGATGCCATCACCTTGTTTGCCGATTAAATGGTTTTCGCTTTCTTTGAAGGTGCAGAACCACGTTCTAACCATTGTTTCGACTGTTGTTTAGTTTCCGGTGTGCTGTAGTGTATCCAAGTTTCATCGCAAGTAACAAATCGCCTACAAAAATCAAACGGATTCCGCTTATAAAGGTCCAAACACTCATTGGAAATGCGTAAACGAGTGAACTTTTGATCAGTCGTAAGCAATTGCGGCACCCATCTTGCCGAAAGCTTGGAAAGGCCCAATTCTTTCGTTAAAATGTGGTATACGTGTTCTGTTGAAATGTTTACCATGTCTGATATCTCTCTCACTTTGAGTCGTCGATCGTGCATAATAATATTATGGATTTTTATAATCATTTCCTTAGAAGTCACGATTTTGGGTGCTTCAGATTGCGCTTTATCAACACAGCTTATTCTACCACGTTTAAATTCACCTAATGTTTCCCGTAACTCATCTTTTATTTCGGTAGCTTTCATACCCTTAATTACGAAATATTTAATCACCGCACGATACTCTGCTTTTTCCATTTTAACAAAACGACGTGTTGTTTCTTTTTCAATCAGCTGTCAAAAATAAACTAATCAACCGATTTATCTAAATATCGGAATGTAAACATATAAATAGCCAACCTAAATTACAGTGCATTTGTTTTACCAATTAGAGCGCCACCTATGTGTCATTCTCACTACTTGTCAAACTATCCTCGTATATTATATCTCGAAGAATTTTTCACTTGAATATTTTGTTAAATAACTTGAATATTTTATTTGCTGAAATAATCCTCTTTAGCGACTTCTATTTTCTTTTCTATTACAGGCGTATATAAACCGTATGCTCCTCTAAACTGAGATTTTTTTATACTTTTCATCTTTCCATAAAAATTTTTTCAATTTTTTGCTCACACTTCTTCCGAAACGGAGAAGAAATAAATAGGAGTTTATCCAAACTGTCAAATTTTCCTTGGCAATTTCTTTAAATTTGATTTTATAATAATTTTTTATTTGGAAGATATTTGCTGAATAATTATTAACATAAAATTGAAAATTTCCAGCGTGCAAATGACATTATTTTTTCTAAATAATCGAAATAGAGAATTTACGAATAGTTTAATAAAAATTTATTTAATATGATGGAATTGTGTCATGGTTCGCACCAAATCGTTAGTTCATCCTGGTGGCTGCTCAAATTTCACATTTTCTTGTTTTTAGATGTAAAATTATGATATAATTTTCACCAAAAATTTGGTTGAATCTGCATGATTTTGTACGTAACAATATTGGAAATTTTAACCAGTATAATGTATCGAGATTATAAAGAAAATTTTGTTCTCATCTCTGTATATCAATGCGAAATAAGTTATTAAATTATAGAACTAGATAAATATAAATCTTCCAAAAGATCAATAGAATTAATGTTCAAAATAGTAAATTTAATAGGATTATAGATAACTATGCGAGCTAGACCAGATGTTAAACCAGCAAAAGATCAAAATTTCACCGAAATTTTCCTAATTCTTGTTGAGAATATAATGTCAAATGAAGCAAATAACAGATGTGGACTATTTATTACTTATCTGAACCTCTTATATATTTATTACCAATTAAATTAATTATGAATTGTGTTCGCAAACATGGCGAAATCGTTTTAAACAAGATCGACGTTAAATATTATAAAATTCTATTTATTTCTGTCAATGCATAAAAATTCCTTGTCAAAATTAAGTTTTACAATAATACAGGGTGTTTTAAAAAGAATATACTTATTTCGAATGCATATATTTATTAAACTTTAAAACATACGAATATGAAACTTTACAAATATATTTACGAACCTCTCAAGTTCAGATTACATATGTTCAATATGTCGTCCAGTCAAAATCCTCCCAAAAATACTCTGGCTAGCATGTCCTTCGTCACTGATGTTATGGCAGTATCCGGTTCTTCAACTCTTCCAGGTTCTGTGGGAGTGGGGGTACATAAACGTTGTCTTTAACGAAACCCCACAGGAAGAAGTCACAGGGTGTCAAATCCGGTGACCGTGGAGCCCAGCTGAGACATGCTAAGTCGCCAGTTCCTTGATGACCAATCCAACAGTTCGGTAGAGTTTCATTCGGATATTCACGCACTTGGCGACTCCAGTGAGGGGGTGCCCCGTCATGTTGAAAAATGAAGTTGTCTTCGTGCAGCCTCGGAAACAACCAGTTTTGTAACATAGCGAGATACTGCTGACCGTGAACCATTTTTCCATCAAAGAAGAATGGGCCGTAAACAGATGATCGGGATATCGCACAAAACACATTGATGCTAGGCGAATCTCGTACATATTCAATGGTTGCACGTGGGTTCTGTAGACCCCAAATTCGAACATTGTGTTTGTTTACAAGACTACTAATATGGAAAGTCGCTTCAACACTGAACACGATGCGTCGTGCGAAAGTGTTATCATTGTCAATAGCATCATGAATCTCGTTACAAAATGCCACACGTTTCCGTTTGTCATCAGGATGCAGAGCTTGTAACAACTGTAACTTGTGCGGCTTCGTAACCAACCGACGTCTCAAAACACGCCAAATTGTTGTTGTAGGCAGTTGTAACTCCCGACTGGCACGACGAGTTGATTTTGAAGGATTACGTTGGAAAACAGTTTGAATTCGTGCACCATTTTCTTCAGAAACACGAGGGCGGCCAGGACTCTTTCCTTTACATACACATCCTGCATCTACAAACTGTCGATACCATCTGCGAATGTTCCACCCATTCGGTGGATCAATTTGGTACCTCAACCTGGAACGTTTTTGCACTGTAATCACGAAATCGCACTTCGCAAACTCGAGAACACAAAATGATTTCTGCTGCGAAGTAGCCATTTTAATCATATGACGGTTACCAGGAAAAACAGAAGACAACTGACATGTAGCGGCTATTAAATAAACTAGACTATGTATTCGTTTCTCCAATAGCCGAGCCGAGGCGCAGCGATCGATAGTTTGGACAAAATAATACTTCGTAATACGTATATTCTTTTTGAAACACGCTGTATTACTCGGACCGAAATTATTTTGGTCAGAACCCAATAAACATCTTTTATTTTGGTCAAATTTAATACGAACCCAATCGTTTCGACCAAAACTCCATTTTTGTTAAAAATGTATCTGGTTCGTGACCAATATAAACTTCAATTGAAAAGTTACTGTCTAAACTTCAGTAATTCTTGGAGGTGACATATTGGTCAAATTTTTTAATTCGAGTTCTATTTAAATTTTGTAGTTTGTGTTTTACGGAAGAATTTACAATTTTAACTCTTCCGAACTGTTGTCTTGGTTATCTCTTTGCATTTGACGCATATTATGTAAAACGTGAAACATATTCGAAGCGAAATTCCTACATGTGTAGTGCTTCATCGATATTTTTTTATTTTCATTTTGAGAGAAGTGAATTGCTTTAAGACTACAGTTAAGTTATTACGCTTTCGTATACTTTACATATAAATATTTTTTTTAAGTATTATCAAATATATTTGCAGGTATCGATATACTATATATTTTTTAAAATTGACCAGTTGTTCATTTGAATTTGTAATGAATTGGTAACGAGTACCCTAGAGATTTGTTTTGAGCCCCTTATTTTTTATAATTTATACGATATATAAATATATTATATACCAGTTCAGTTTCTCCAGAACTTTGTCTCATCATCGATAAATATTTTTTATTTTTATTAATACTTTCTTTAATAGAATTCTTTTTTCTGATTTTTAATATTATATATATTTATTAATAATGTAGGAAAGCGCAATTTCGCATCTCACATCTGTTTTTATCATAATATTATATTAATATTTTTCAACTGCAGTTGTTTCTTTAAAAATATTTCTTTTTAAATTCTATTCCAAAATAGAATATTTCCACGCTTATGGAATTTTTAATAAATAAAGGACTTCTTTATTACTTTATATACTCATTAAAACTACATACATCTATTGAAAATCACCTTTACGTATTGAAATCGTATGAGATGATGTTTATATATCACTGGGTCCTAAGTATATTGCCTTTGTATATATGAACATTTAAACACTTTTAGAAGATCGCTCTTCAAAGCATTTATTATCTGTAATAATTTAAGATAAACGTAGCAATAATCCAAGATCTCCAGGAGTTCTTATGAACCTGAGATTTTCAAATACTCATTTATTTTCATATACATTTTTCTGGTTTCTTATCATTTTTTTTAGTAAACTAAATAGATTTTAATTGTAAAATATAAACTTTAATTTGCCGTGTTATAATTAGAAATGTTGTTCCTCAGGATTCTATAAAGAAGGCTTTATTATTCTTTATTTACGTCTCTAATATATACCTAGTGATTCGTTTTTTCTTTTTTATATAATTATATTGCATATCCTTAAATTGATGAGTAAATATAAATTTTATTTTATTGTACATGGATTTTTTTTAAATTTAATATTTGATCTCATCCTTCCAACTATACATAAATGATTATAAATTTGAATAAGTAAAATACTAAAATAAAATAACTTCTAATATCTTTCGATATATACCAGGTGTACTGGAATGTCATTACTGGTTTATTCAAAGTATTGGCCATTTGATTCTACACATCTTGCCCAACTTTCAGGCAATTTATGGTTGCCATTCCAAAAAAATCTGTTTGTCCTTTGAGCAAAACTATTCATCGAGTCATTTTCTAACTTCTTCGAAATTGGCGAAGTGCTGCTCTGCAAGCGCGTGTTCCATTGATGCGAAAAGGTTATAATCTGACGGGGCAAGGTCTGAAGAGTACAGAGGGTGCGATATTATGTCTCGTCCGAGTGCTCTCAGCGCTTCCTTAACCGGTTTTGCTGTATGAGACGGCGCGTTATCGTGCTGTAAAATCACTTTACCGTATCTTCGGGCCCATTCAGGACGTTTTTCTATCAATGTATGGTTCAAATTAATAATTTGTTGTCAGTAGCGATAAGTAATTAACTGTCTCACCAAGTTTTCACAGTTCGTATTACACCAAGCCACTCTGGTCCCACCAAACACAGAGCATTGTCTTGTGACCAAAACTATTTGGCCTTGGAATCGACGGACTGGCTTCGCCAGGTGATAACTATGATTTTTTGCGCTTAAAGTTTTCAAAATAAATTCATTTTTCATCACCCGTCACTATTCGATCCAGAAATGACTTCCGATCATACCTTTGAAGCAGCATTTCACAGACGCTTTTTCGATATTCCATTTGCCTGTCATTCAATAATGTGGCACCTATTTTCAAATCTTTTAGATTTTTCCCATTGCTCGTAATCGATCTAACCCTTTCTTGGGCCACGTTTAACGTTTCTGTCAATCGTTTTTGAGTTTGAGTTGGGTCTTCATTCAATAACTCATGCAGTTTCGCATCTTCAAACTTTTTCGGTCTACTAGAACGTTTTTTGTGTTGCACATCAAAATCATAATGTCAGTAGAATAAAATGATATGTGCGTCAAATCATAGCATTGCGTACTTAAGCCTAGCGACATCTGTTAGAAAAACCGGTAATGACCGGTACACTTAGTACATATAAAATCAAGAAGGGTACATATGTTAGACAAAATATCTAAGCCAAAATAAATAATTGTTTTCTTCATATTTTTACAGATGGTGGTTAATATAATTTTTTTTCAAATATTACTCTCTTTTTTAAACAAATTTTATATTGGGTCTGGGAAAAAGTTCGTGGCGTTTTTTCAGTAAAATTCAACTGGTCCCCGCATGGCGCGTGGACGAATTCATTTAAACCGAATATGCTCCATTATTATCGACAATGTTTCGCCATTTTTTTGGTAGATCCATGATCCCATCGGTGAAAAACTTCTGTGGTTTCTGGTCGAAAAACTGAATCAAGTAGTTTTCACAGGCTTCTTTTGAAACCAACTTAATTCCATTGAGAGAGTTCTGCAGAGATCGAAACAGATGATAGTCAGAGGGTGCTATATCCGGACTGTAAGGTGGGTGCATCAAAACTTCCCAACCAAACTCTCTCAATTTTTGACGGGTCATCAAAGAAGTGTGTGGTCGGGCGTTGTCATGATGGAAGACAACACCTTTCCTATTAATCAATTCGGGCCGTTTTCTTTCAATCGCCTGGCGTAATCTCTCTAGTTGTGCACAGTAGAGTTGAGAATCAATCGTCTGACCAGTTGGAAGTAGCTCGTAGTGGACGATTCCCCTCCAGTCCCACCATACACACAGCATCACTTTTTTTGGCGTCAATGTTGGCTTAGCGAACGCTTGTGACGGCTCACCAACCTTTATCCACGATCTTTTACGCTTCCGATTATCGTACGTAATCCATTTTTCATCTCCGGTTATTAAACGTTTCAGAAACGGCTCGATTTCATTCCGTTTCAGCAGCGCATCGCAGATGTTAATTCGGTCCATCATGTTTTTCACGCTCAACTCATGAGGAACCCATACGTCAAGCTTTTTTTTGTAACCAGCTTTGTGTAAACGGTTCAAAATAGTTTTGTGGTCAATGCCTAGCTCCATGCCAATATCGACACTGCTGATATGCTTATCCTGTTGGACTTTTTCAAGAATTTCATCAGATTTTTCAGTGATTGGACGACCGGAGCGTGACTCATCTTTCACATTGAAATTTCCAGAACGAAAGCGAGCGAACCATTTCCGCGCAACAGATTTCGATAAAGTACCTTCACCGTACACAGCACAAATTTTATCACAAGCCTGCGCAGCGTTCTTCCCCTTATCATAATAATATTGCAGAATATAGCGAAATTTCTCATTATTCTTCTCCATTTTCAAGTGCGAATAACTTTCCAACCACTGCACCGATTACAATGTTTCTACGCTCAAACTAACGTTCGGAAGGTCATCTAAAAAACGAGCCGTCGGTGGTGTCGCTGTGACTTGTTGTTCTTTAGTTATCGGCAACCAATGCCATCTATCGGGAAAAACGCCACGAACTTTTTCTCAGAATATTTCTACATAGATTCGTGGATTATTTCAATTCATTAACATACATTTATATTTCTCAACTACAAAAAATAATGAAGTAGTAAATGGTTCAGCTACTGATAGTTGTCATTTAGGAATTAGGAAAATATAACATTGCAAGGCGCTTTCTTTATTAAAAAAGAACACAAAAAGAAATTTGGAAAAAACTATGGTTAAACACTTTTCTTCTCCACATACTTCGATACATTTCGAGTTATTCGAAAGCGTTTGGTTTTCTAAGTATGATATACCAAGACAATATACCACTATAATTAACTGACTTAAACTCTGACATAAGTGCTGCCCGACTCATTTGACTACCATAGTTTCAAAATTGTCGACAACAGTAATTCGTTTTTGAATGTAGAAGACGTTTACAAGATAGTTATAACGTATACAATAGTATAGCTGTGTTGAAGGTGAAGAAGGGAATTTAACTTTCAACAGGTGTTGAACAGAAGATATTCTGGACTGTCTAATAGTGTTTTTTTAAAAGTTCGGGCGAAAGAATTTGAATTAAAGCCCGTTCTATGATATCTTTGTGGGAATTTCCTATATTTCCGTGGTCCAGTGTTGTATATGTCATAGATAATCTCCTTGAAGAGCCTCAAGGCGTGCAAAATGTGTATGTTTAACCTTAGTTGTATCATTTATAATCATTAGCGCCTTGCTGCATGGATAGTCTTTTCAAAGCCACAAAAAATATAATTCTAATTTTGATTTTTAATCACAAAATTACCAGCATTATTCCTATTTCTTTAATTGCCCTTGTAAAAAATTTCTGAACACTAGTTTTACATACTTTAGCGTGTCTATTAACATATTCCATACCATGATTCAACAAAATATTACTAAAGCTTAACAATTAACAGATATTGTAAATATTTTTAACTTAAATCTTCAAGAGGTTGTCAAGTTAAGTAATACGAGGGTGGTTTGACAAGTAGTGAGAATGGAAAAGAAAAACGAATTTTTTAAATA
This sequence comes from Dermolepida albohirtum, assembly GCA_031893035.1. Taxonomy (NCBI): domain Eukaryota; kingdom Metazoa; phylum Arthropoda; class Insecta; order Coleoptera; family Scarabaeidae; genus Dermolepida; species Dermolepida albohirtum. The sequence goes on from JAVIWB010001687.1 coordinate 68,427, forward strand.
CAAAATAATTTTTATTTTTCAATATATTCTCCTAGAAGAGCAATATATTTATTCCAACGGTGCTCCAATGCCCTTATGCCATCTCTAAAATGCGATTCCGGAAGGCTTGCAAAATACTCATTTACGAAGACGATAAGCTCGTCGTTGGACGAAAATTTCTTTCCACCTAGTGCCGTTTTCAATTTTGGAAAAAGGTGGAAGTCGGAAGGGCCTAGATCCGGCGAATAAGGCGCATGCAATACTAATTGGAAATGCAACTTGCGAATTTTGGACATCGCAACTGTGCTGGTATGCGAGGGAGCGTTGTCTTGGTGAAACAGAAACTTTTTAATTGCCATTCCTGGCCGTTTAGCACGAATCTCAACATTTAATTTTTGTAGAAGTTCTGCATAATATTGTCCGTTTATTGTGGCACCTTTCTGAAGGTAATCAATGAGCAAAATGCCTTTTGAATCCCAAAAAATTGATGCTATCACCTTGTTTGCCGATAAAGTAGTTTTCGCTTTCTTTGGAGGTGCAGAACCACGTTCTAACCATTGTTTCGACTGTTGTTTAGTATCAGGTATACTGTAGTGTATCCAAGTTTCATCGCAAGCAAGAAATCGCCTACAAAAATCAATCGGATTCCGCTTATAAAGGTCCAAACACTCATTAGAAATGCGCAAACGAGTGAACTTTTGATCAGTCGTAAGCAATCGCGGCACCCATCTTGCCGAAAGCTTGGAAAGGCCCAATTCTTTCTTTATCTTCTATATCTCTCACTTTGAGTCGTCGATCTTGCGTAATAATATTAAGGATTTTTATAATCAGTTCCTTAGAAGTCATGATTTTGGGTGCTCCAGAGCTCGCTTTATCAACACAACTTGTTCTACCACGTTTAAATTCATTTACCCATATACTTATTGTGGCGGATGATGGAGCAGATTCACCTAATGTTTCCCGTAACTCATCTTTTATTTCGGTAGCTTTCATACCCTTAATTACGAAGTATTTAACCACCGCACGATACTCTGCTTTTTCCATTTTAACAAAACGACGTGTTGCTTCTTTTTCAATCGGCTGTCAACAATAAACTAATCAACCGATTTATCTAAATATCGGAATGTAAACATATAAATAGGTAACCTAAATTACAGTGCATTTGTTTTATCAATTAGAGCGCCACCTATGTATCATTCTCACTACTTGTCAAACTATCCTCGTATAAAATGGTTTTCAATTGACTTTGGAATATTTAATGAAAAATTCACATCTACTATCAAGATGACTTAAATTTTGTAGTTCATATTGATTTACGATTTTTCTAAAAAATATAAGTGCAAGTTTATATGAATGGTTCACCCTATATAGGTCGTTTTATATTTCCAGGAATACACTGATGAATACGTAACTTAGATTTATTTTTAATTTGTTTATTTTATTTGCAAAATATGTTCCTCAAAATTAATTACAATTAATGAAGAAATTGAAGCATAAAATCCGATGAATATAAATGGCGCAGGAGGTTTGATTCACAAGGAATTCTCTGATTTTTGTCCAGAAGTTTCTAGCACTATATAAATTGACCTATATCATTTATTATTATTGCTTTTTTTTACAATTTACTGAACTGCAACATAATCTCGCAACGTTAGAATTATTTATAATATACCTATACGAAATTCCATTGAAAAATGTTATAATTCTCTGAAATAATGACAGATGATTCTTAATCACAAAGTGCAAATAAAATTCATATTATAAATTGTGTATCAAATGCTAATAGATTTAAAATACCCTTGAATATTTAAGAAGTAATATACAATATATTTAAATAAGTATGTTAATTGCAATAATAAGACGTGAACAATGGCGAAAATTTTAAAAATATAAAATATAAATATGTAATATATAATTTAAAATATAAAAACTAAACTAATTCTAGTAATACAATATAATATTTGTAAAGGATAACCTGAACCACATCTACCACTGAGAAGGTTGTAAATTTCAAAGAAGTTTATTACATGCTCATTTTGACCTGCATCCTCAATTTCGTAAACCTCACTGTACGTAGTAATTTAATACCTTGTGTGAGTATAGTAACCTACCCAACTTTCAAATCTCTCGATTCATCGGAACTTATTAAAACCACAATTTCCATTAGATTTAATTTGATTCGTTACGGTCCTGCTCTCGAGTTTCTAACGCTAGCGACCCTTTGTTTTATAATTAACTATTTAAAATTGACTTGTCATTTTTATCTTTCTTTTTGTGATATTACTAGAGCTCTCTTGATAGTAATACCGTGCACGCAATGGTAGCTCGTTAAGAAGTGTCGTTCTCGAATGTTCCTTTATCTTAACGATCGAAACTTTCCAAAAAAGGAAAGAAAGGCAAAGGATAAAATGTTGTACCCCATGTATTCCTTTTGCAAAAGACAATTAATTAGTGAAATTAGACGGAAAGATATTCAGAGCTCTTAGATAAAGATCGTCGACATCAAAATTTCTAATTACCACATAATTAAGTAAAATAGCAATGAAGAAGAGAACCATCATTACCTTAACTTTGTTAGAAATCAGACTTACTTTTGAAGTAGCCTTTCTTCGTGGTAATTTAATTTGGGTTACTGCTGGGAAACGCCTATTCCCTCGTTTGGCGTCAGATCTTGGGGCGCCTAAATGCAATTTCGTCAAAAATTGGATTAATTTATTAATGGGAATTCTTTGTCGAAAACCTCGTGTTGTGGACATATCGCCACCATTTTGTTAGGCTAGTATGGAAAATTTCTTTTACAATCCTCTATAGTTGAGGGTTTCTTGCAACAACTGAAATTCTTCGTGTTTTTTTTTCAACAATTGAGTGATTCTGGAAGTAATTAGCAACAACACAATAAGCAGTAGGTTTGAGTAGCTGAAGAAAGAACCACGTAACCCTATGAACATCTTCCTGTTTTATCAAGACCTACAAAGGATACTAGGAAAGTTTTTCAATACAGCTTTGTTTATTTAATTTTTTCAAAGTAATTTCCTCTACACTCAATACACCTCTGCATACTCCGAAATCAATCTTTAAACTAGTTCTGCCAAGTTGCACTAGGGAGTAAAGTACACTCGTTGTCCCTAGCCCGCAGAAGGTCCACATCACTGGAAAACCGCCTCCCTTTTAGCTTTTAGCCGCCTCCCTTCATTTTCACATGCGGGAACAGTACAATATCGCAGGGGGCTAGATCTGTACTGCAGGGAGGATGCTCGAGAAGTTTCAATCATGTCGTGGTCAAATATTCGGTGCAGGCTTTGGCGCGGTGAGCTGGAGTATTATCGTGATGGAGGAACCAAGTGTCTATTCTTGACTTTGGCCGCAGGTTCTTCATAGATCCAATGAATTTAGGCAGGCACTGTTCAGTATACCACTTACCTGTGACGGCCTGGCACTGCGATCACTCCAGAAAACATCGACGCCTTCTACAACTTGAAAAAGACAGACAACCACATATGTACAGAGATATACTGAAGAAGTCGAAAGTGAAGACAACTTTGATTTGTTTTTATGGTTCGAAAGGCATAGGGCACAAAGAGTTTATACCAACTATTCAAACAGTCAATTGTGTTTATTATCTTAATGTTATGAAGCGTCTTTTGGCGCGTATTAGTCGTGCGCGCCCGCAATATCGTAAAAATGGTAGCTGGCGTTTATTACATGGTAATGCACCATCCCAACGCTTGACGCTTATCACTGACTTTTTGACTACAAAAGGCATTTCAACCATCAACCATTCACCGGATTCACCGGATTTGGCCCCCTGTGATTTCTATCTATACCCCAAACAACACTTGCCGATGAAACGACCACTTTATGTCGACGTCAAAGCCATTAAATTGTCGCCGACAGCGATTTTGAAGGAAATCTGTAAAGATGAACTTGAAACTTCATTCGACGTCTTAATTGATCGTGCAAAACGTTGTATTGAAGCCGAATGTGACTACTTTGAATAAAATAAATGAATTCTACCAAAATAGTAAGCTTTTCTTTTTATTTTAAAAAGTTCGGTTTTCTCTGCGGCAGACTGTGTTTTTACTAAAATATGAAGTTCTTTAATACCAATTATCAATACTCACGAAGTCCCAAAAATTGTTGCTATAATGCTTCATGTGAAGCTCCCATAGACTTCACTTTCAATAAAAATTATAGTACAACATAATCCCTTTTTCAACTGCAAAAATTTCTTTTTATTCACTTAATATTGTTCCAAAAACGAATAGAGACAATGAAAACAGTTCTAGCTTCGAACATCTCAGATGTTTTAGTAGACAACTCGCTTTGGCTTTGTTCATCCTCAAGTGACCATAGAAAAGTCGTCTAATTTTTTAATCGCCATTTACCGATTGGATAGTACTAAATTTTCAACAATAAAAATGTCGTCAAACGAAATGATTTTACCAACTCCTTTACAGTAGTAAAAAAAGGAAAAATTTCTCAATAGGCTTTATATAAATGGTTCTTAATTTGAGAAATTTTCTCAAAAGTTCTCTTTTATTAAAAACTTTCATGCTCATCTATACTAACTTTTTCTTAAATTTACACGTTTAATTACAGCTGTTGTTGTTACTATTTAACCTATTGTGATCTTGTATCTTTGCAAAATACACAATCTCGATACACATCTCGATACATGATTTTTTTCTAGTAATTTCTTTGACATTTTTACTATCTCTTTTACGCTAAAGAGACTTAAAATAAAATTTTGACTTTTACTGGACGAACTTTATCAGTGAATAAATATCATAAACTACCTGAACTTTGCTCTCTGTCTTTGTATTACCATTATGTTTTTGTAATCATTTTCCAGAACTCAGCAGTTCAGTTGATCTTCTAAAACTTCTATCTTCATCAAATTACGTGTATAAAAATTAAGCAACATGCAGGAAACTGTCCATCGTTTTAGCTACTTTTTTCATGTTAAATTTGTTTGTAATATTTATTAACTTTAAAGAGAATAAAATCTATCATGATATAATAAGAATGGAATAAACGAATTTCAAAGATTTTTCACGTCGAAATTTTACTTGCTTCCTAAATATCCATTGCCATTGTAAAATTATTTAAGTGTATATGTCCTTATGGAAAATTAAGGCTATACATGGAACGTTAACAAGTTTTTCAAGTCCATAAACATAGAGCTATGACTTCTTTCTTATTCCACTTTTTTGTAGAGGTAAATTTCGATACCGTATGTAAAGGGTTTTCCAATAAGGACTTGACAAATTTTTTTCAAAATAAAATGCAGACCATTTGAGATATTTCAAAAATTTTATTATCGGGTTGAAGTACAATCAAAACATTTATGAATGGAACTCGACTTCGTTCATACGGCCACCGCGGGCACGTTTGCAGCGGTCGATTCGTTGGACCCAATTTTCGATGACTCGGCCACACAATTCGGCCTAAACGGCTGCTATTTCGCATTCAATGTTGGCTCTGAGCTCTTCCAACGTTGTCGGCTGGTTGGCATAGACCAATGACTTGACGTAGCCCCAAAAGAAAAAAGTCTAGAGGCGTTAAATCGCACGAACGAGGCGGCCAATAGACTGGTCCATTTCTTGAGATAACACTCTCATCAAACTTACTCTTCAATAAATCGATTGTAACGTGTGCTATGTGGCTTGTCGCATCGTCCTGCTGAAACCACATGTTGTCCAAATCCATATCTTCCAATTCGGGCCAAAAATAATCGATAATCATGGCGCGATAACGATTACCATTCACAGTAACGTGACGATCATTATCGTCGACGAAAAAATATGGCCCTATGGCGCCGCCGGCATGCAAACCGCACCATTTATTTTTTGTGGATGAAGTGGTGTTTCATGAAGCACATGTGGATTTTCACCCGACCAATAACGCATATTTTGCTTATTGACGAACCCATTGAGCCAAAAATGAGTTTCATCACTGAAAATGATTTTGCGATGAAATTGATCATCTTGGCGCATCTTTTCCAGAGCCCAATCGGAGAACGTACGTCGCTTCAAATGGTCAATCGGCTGAAATTCTTGAGTCAGCTTGATCTTGTATGGGTGTAAACCAAGATCCTTACGCAAAATTCGCCATAAAGTGGTCTGGGCGATGCCCAACTCTTGAGAACGCCGTGGAATTGACTGATTTGGATCATTTGCTACGGACGTTTCAACGGCAGCGATATTTTCGACACTTCGACCAACCCGTCATGTGACTGGCACGGCAACATCACACAACGAATATGTAGACTCAAATTTTTTCACTAAACTTGTTACTGCCTGTCTACTAGGACGAGAATCGGAGTTAACGCTCTTAAAGTAGCGGTCACCGACTCCGAATTTCTGTAGTAAATTTTTATAATTTGCAGACGTTGTTCGTTCGTGTACTTTACCATGATGAAAATGTTAAGTTTACTGAATAAATTGACAGTAACAGTTCGATGATTAGTGAAAGGGTGCGTTCACAAATTGAATTAAAAGTTGTCAAGTCCCTATTGGAAAACCCTTTATAAATCTATTCAATTTTCGAACCACGATTTTATATGATTTTTAAAGACCACCTGACTTGACAAGAATATTCGCAAAAAGTCAAGCGATTGTTTGGTGATGAAGCACCATCCTTGGCGACTGTTCATCGGTGGTACAACGAGTTCCAGCCTGGACGTGTTTCGCTCAACGACGAGCATCGTGAGGGACGGCCTGGCACTGCAGTCACTCCAGAAAACATCGACGTCGTCTACAACTTGAAAAAGAGACAACCACTGCACATACAGAGATATTCGGGCATCATTGGACATAGGTATGACCTATGCCGTCAGAAAGCTTTGCGCTCGATGGATACCACACAATTTAACTCAAAAAAAAGCGCGTATATATTAATGCACAAAAATGCTTAAAAAATTCACTATTCAACATATCTTAATCTCTTCTTATTAATTTGAAACAATTTTCCTATTGAGAGATATAGAAGCTGTAGGGGCATTAGTATTAACAAACATTTCTCCAACATCTATTTATAATATACACCCCAAATCATACAATGTTTTACGATATAATCTCGTCTATATTTTCCGCCAGGTCTTGTCCCTATTTTGTTACAGTGCCTCGGCACTGCAGGTTCTTAATTGGTTGATAGTGGTGCAAAAGAAACTACTAGACTAGAGGTAATGATGTAGTGTTTATTACAAATACTAAGCATAAACAGTACATATAAATTTGTTCGTTAAATGTAGTTACTCCAACGAATTCCACAAAAAAGGAAAAGAATATCTTAATATCTGAGCCAGCACGTACTTGGTAACATGAAACTAATGTTCACATAAAAGATTACTCCCGTGTATACCTAGTCAAGTCACAAATACTGGTACACAGAAAAATCGACGCCAAATGAAAACGAAGTAATATTTAAAAAAAATTTTTTTTGTTTTTATTGGGTTATTCAATGGCTAAAAATCTTAGAACAACTTATTCGAAATGACTTCATTTTTGCCTTCCAGCACGACTTGAGACGACGTGGCCATTCATCGATCGCGAGACGCACTTCATGCATGGGGAAATTTCCATTGCACGGACAAGGGCTCGCTTCAACGACTCAATATTTGGGTGTCGAGTAGAGCAAGTCATGCCCTCTAATACGGACCACAATTTGTAATCCAACGGGTTGAGGTCTGGACTACCAGCTGACCAATCATCCGTTGATATGTTGTCCGGAACGTTGTTTTTGAGCCACAGTTGAGTCGTTTTTGCTTTGTAAGCTAGGGCAGAGTCTTGCTGGTAAGTCCATGGCGTATTTGTGAATATTGATTAGTTGAGAGGCTTCACAATGAGTTTCAAGACGGTCGATTGATATACTTTGGCCGATGTTTTTACTCCTTTCTCGCAAAAATGGAGCTTGGTAACGCCATCGTAGTTCACTCCCCACCATACAATTACAGACGCGGGATGGTGGCCTCTTTGAACCCTCGGGATGAGTTGGGATGCTTCTCTGGATGACCGAGCATACACACGATCGTTCTGTTTATTGAACGATTTTTCTACGGTGAAAATTTTCTCGTCAGTAAACAGAGTTTGTCTGTGAGCGTTCTTCGCGAACCGGCTGAGTAACGCTTTCGATTTTCGCTTGCGTTTTTCCTTCAATGCGGCCGTGAGCAGGTGTCCAAATTTTCTTTAATAAGTCCCAAATTTTCTTTAATAATGCGAGACATGGATTTTTGCGAAATTTTCATTTCCCGCGACAAGATTTTCTGTTTTCGCAGCCGTTTTCAGTCGATTCGTTTCTTCACGACTTTGATCGCTTTCGAAGTTCTCACAGTGCGCGGACGGCCGGATCTTTGACGGTCTCATACTCCACCAATATCCTCAAACAACTTCACAGCACGATACGCAAAATTGCGAGTGATTCCAAGCGGTCGCAACGTCCTACAGATATCGCCTTTTTCCATGTTGCATTTTAGTAGGCCAAATAACAATACGATTTTCGATGTCGCCTCATTCCATGATTGTAAACAATTAATGTCAAAAACTTTTTATGTCACAATGAAGCATAAATGTCAACTGTCAAATTGCAATCAATACGAAATGGATGCGCCCAGTGTTGCATTCGTAATGAGTGCGTTCAGTTGTGTACCAGTATTTATGACTTGACTAGGTATATATATATATATATATATACATATATATATATATACATATATATATATTTATATATATATATGAATATATATATATATATATATATATATGACATTATTACCAAGGACAAGACTTTACGTATTATAATTATATACCAAAGTTACATTATATGAAACTGAATAAAAATGAATTTGAACATACATGATTTTAAGCAAAAATACGAACATTATACAGAGTTTTCGCAAATGAAACAAATAATTTAGAAGATGTAAATTAAACAGTAACAATGTGGACAAAACCTCTATCATGTAGAGACAAATTTCAATACCATATGTATAAATCTATTCAACTTATATAACAAAATATCTGCGGAAAGGTCAGAACATTTAAGTTTGGCTATCATACTTTAAACATACAGCCGGTGACATAATTATGAGGCGTTACTAAAATTTGGAGTTTTAAGAAATCTGAGCAAGAAAAAATAAAACAAATGTAATATATGAAAATATTTATTGGTCACAAAGTAAATATTAGTATTGTTTGGACCTCCGGATGCTTTTCTAAAAACTGATGCAATTAGACAAATTCTAGACTCACGTTTCTTCTGAGATATTTTGACATACATATATTGCTGCTTTCAATTGCTGTTTTGATTTGCATTGTTGTTCATTTGTTGTTTTTGTACAATAGTCCACAAATGCATGATGCCTTCTAAATGTTCAGTTGCATTTTCGCGAAGCCATGCTTACTGCTCGAAGTTGCACTATGGCATGATGCGTTGTCCTACTGAAGCGAGGTTTATTGTTATTAATTCGAAACAATTTTCCTATTGAGAAATGTAGAAATTGTTCTAACATAGTGTCATTAGTGTTAACGAACATTTCTCATCAAAATTACTTACCTGCCTTAAATGAATTAAGATCATCTCTTCAGTAAAATAAGTCAACATAAATCCAACCTGATTTTTACGACCACCATGCACCGTGATTTTTTTAATTTAACTAACTATTTGCATAAAGTTGATAAACCAAGTAATTGGCTTATAATAATTCAACAGCGTTGCAAGAAATGTAATTAACTATTCCAATAAAATAAGCACAATTATTAATTCACAGACGAACTTCTAAATGGAGTATGAGAATATGTTTGTTATCTCTCAGAAGGAAATCGAGTAAAAGAAACCGATTACAACAACTATCTTGCTTTTATGTCACGTATTCATTAACAGAAAATGAACGCTTATATTATGGACAAATAATTACAAAACCACCGGGAATAACTTCCAATCAATACAAAGACAATAATCACACGATTTTATCAATTAAATTGTATTAAATGAAAAAATTAAAATATAAACGGGATCTATATATCGACCGTGATGATGCTTCGCTGACAGATACGAGAGGGCGCTAAGAGTAACAAAGAACGATAATAATGAAATAGAGATTAAGATTATGTTTGCAACATAGTGTTCCACCACGATTTATAATTTTACAACTTATTATTTCTTTTCTGTACATGCTATAAATCGCACGCTTAAGACGTGCACCTCAATTTGGCTTGTCTACTAATCACCTTTTGAACTTGAACTAGAATGCCTTGTAAATTCGAAAATAAGTATTAACAACATCGACATTCAATTAATTTCCGTCTACCCGACTGTTTACACTAGTTTCAGGAACGTTATAAATAATAATATTCTGAGACTTTATCTGCCTCTCAGTGTCATCAACATCTCTAATCTCTTGTGTTTTTTTACCCATTACATTTCCTAAATATAGCAGAAAATTTCAACAATTGAGTGTAAAGTGTAAAGGCAAAAATTTATTGGCAAAATTTTAGTGTTTACAGATTACTTCTATCGCTACCTATTCTAATCTAATGGGCTTATTTATATGCAGGACCATTTTATATACAAAACAAAATATAAATAGTGAAGTATTTTATTGCTTACGAAAATATAAAAAAAATCTTTTTTAAAAAGATTCCTAAATATCACAAAAAAAAATTCATGACGAAATATACATCTCCAAACATTTTGGATAAGTTTTCATCGCAGACAGAGAAAATCTCTTTCCTGAAGTAACTATATCTATGCTGACTTCTTACAATATTCCCTATCAGAGTTTTCTGGCCAGTCACAAACGAAGGTTTGTGTGTGGAAGACGGTTCCTGGACGACACTCAAAAACATTAGGGACACCATGAACGCATCTATAATACTAAAAGACAACGAATATTAAATTTAAAGATAATAACAGATTCTTAAAGGAAAGTTACCTTAACGCAATCTTTATGTGCTATGTAGTCTTGACCATTGCAGTGAACGTCAGTTTCCAAAGCTGGTAGCGTATCTGGCGAACCAGAATCAGTTCCTACATCAATAGGTGTTGGCTTTTTGGTTGTGGTAGTCGTGACAGCTGGAGTAGTGATTTCTGGTTTTCTGGTCGTTGTGGTTGTAGAAGCGTCGGGAATCCAAGCACCAGGTGGCGTAGTTGGTTTAGGAACTGTACCTGCAGCAGCGGTGCTTGGAGGTCTTGCCCATTCAGGCTAATAATAAATAAAAATAAGAAAATTTTAAGTTAACAAAGGTCTTAAAGATATGCGTTTCATTTAACAAAATTTCGTTTAAAATTGACAAGAAACTTAAAGGAATGTACCTTTTTTGATTATGGTGAAAAAAACAATTTTACTAAAGATTTTAACTTTATGAATTTAATAGATTACCCTACTTGATAAAATGACTTCTCTCAAGGTAGTGTTTTAACCCCCATATTATTTATTAATATTCAAAGAAAATTCCTTCGAAATCAGCTTTCCACTTAAGAGTTTACAAGAGTTTTAAGGAACTGCAAATTTAATGGGAAAGCAGACCTAGAACGTCAGTGCATGTTATGTTAAATAAAATAATAATAAACGAAAACCAGAAAACTTGTGAAAAGTAATACTTAAGACCAACTTTAACTTAATAAAATCTGTAACTTAGCTGATGTTTTGGCTTCAAGATATCATTATAGAGGTTACAGATACCAAAGAATAATCAAGAAAACAACAAAAAAATTCCCCTTTATAGGACCATTAAATTGCAACATCAAAATTAAAATTAAGACTTCATTTTTAAAACACGCAAACATTTAATCAAAAACGGTTAAAAAGCGGTGGAAAACCTTTTCCACACTATATATGTATATGTATTTCCACAACTAAGTTGTCATCATCAGCATAAAATTATAAACTCGCCTGAAGTAAAGCTACACACGAAGACTGTACAAACACTTTGCTGATGACGACAATTTAGTTGTCGAAATACGTATACAGAACAGCTATTAATGTAATGAGGGCTTTTTTGCCTTTTTGGTTATTCAATTGGCCATAGCCTTCAAAAGAATCTATGCGTTAACATTTGTAAAGAATCAACTACAGGTGAATAGAGAAAGGGATATCTTATAAGCAAATCATTTAACTGACTTCAATCTGTAAAGGAATTGGCACAACCTTGAGAATCATAATGGCCTGTTAGAAAATTTTTGCAATAGATTATTTACAACAAACAACATTTTCGTTCGACGAAAATAGAAAAAAAGAAATGGTTTTACTTGAAGGTTAAGAAGGCTAAAAGCATACAAAGATTGAGTAACGAATACAGCGATGAATATTTGAATAAATATGAGGCAAGAAACTTATTTATTGCGAAAGTAAAAGGTTTAAATTACTCTAGGTGTTGTACTCATAGTAGGTTCTGGAACGGTATATTCTTTCATGTTGGCGTACAAAATATTCATTAAAACATTCTTCGGGCCGCAGAGACCGTGGAAGTCATCCATGTCAATTGCCCAAGTCATAGCTCCACCGTAGCCTTTCGATTTGATATAATCCATCTTGATTTGGACACTCTTCGGGTCTTCGTAACCAACCCATTGGTTTCCTTTAGACGAAATAATATTTAAACATTTTAAATATACTTCTCTAAAAAAGATCTACCTTTGTACGTATAGGGAACTTTTCCATGTTCATCCCATTGAACTGTCCACCCAGCTTCTTTATTTTGTACTTCGGTACATATCTGGAAAAAGAGATGTTTTCAACAAGACCATATTACGGCAAAATTAGTAGCATACTTCGTAATAAGCCAAGAAACCAGATGCATTGGTGTAAGGACCTGGGTCACCTCCTCCTGCTTCTTTATTGATGTAGGTGCCAAGATTGTAATTGTTGTTGCTATTACTTAAAGTAAATGTTCGACCATAAAATGGAATGCCTACAACCAATTTTTTCGGAGAACAACCATAGTTCACCCACAGTTGCAATCCATCGTTCTGCGAAAAGTTTAATGCGATTAAAAGGAAAAGATTAGCTCATTTCCAAGAAACTTACCACGTTAAGCTTTTCGTAAGCCCACTGATCGTGGGGTCTTTTATATAAGGGACTGTGAGTGTCTGCAAATCCTGCCCAATTGCCTCTGAGATCGTAGCTCATGACGTGTATAGCGTCTAATTGTCTACAATGTTAAAAAGAAGTTGTACAAATTTTGAAATAAATTTTCTAAATTTATTTCGAAAACCTACTGGCACAATTCCGGAACATGGTAGCCTTCGTCCAGTCTAAACTTAGCTATCGGAACTGCCATGGTAATTTCCCAATTTTTACCTTGCTTATCAAACGCCCTCCGCAGTTCTTCCACAAAGTACAGGAATTGATCTTTATCAGAAAATTTGCCACCCCTATCAGCGGCACCTGGATACTCCCAATCCAAATCGAATCCGTCGAAATCATATTTATTCATAAAATCTGAAATTTGTCGCATTCAATTAAATAAACTCAGTATTTTTATTGAATGTCTAACAAACCTACGACGCTGCTTATGAAAGAATCTCTCTTCGACTTTTGCGCAACCATCGCTGAATATTTTTCACCACCCTCAGCCCATCCTCCAACAGCTACTTGAAGCTTCAGCGAAGTATATTTCTTTCTCAAGTCTGTGAAATTCTTAAATCCTTTTTGTTCGATGTCCAACTAAAATGAGGAGAAAAAAATCGTATCGAAAAATTGCAAATTAAATAAAAGTATATTTAATCAAAAAAGAAAGGTCTCATAACACACCCACGCAGAATTGCTGTTGTAGAATGAAATATTGCATTATAATAATTTGAATTTTTTTTTAAATTTACGCACAACGCAGTACACAGATGATATAATTAAAACTCACTTCAGGATCGATTACCAAGACACCCCAAGTTTTATCATCAACGCCAATAAAAGAATATACTAGGTGAGTGCACAAATCGGCGGGAACATCTTCTATGCCATATCGTCCGACCCCAGGTCGATAAACAGCCCAATTACTGAAATAGCAAACAATTCTAGATGGCTGAGACGCACCTGTAAAAGTAATAATTTTTTGTACACATGCGAGATTTAAGACTTTTTTAAATTTATTGTAATTTGTTATTATTTATATTAATTTTTTTGAAAACAGTATTTTATATTTGAATATATGTTTTATATATATTATTTATATATTTTTAAATTATTTTTTAACGGTAGACATTTTTTTTAAATAATTAGAAAATATATAGCGTATATGGGGGAATTTCGCAAAAAAATGTTAAAAAACTTTCTACAAATTAAGTCAATATTTTTCTAATTAATTTAAAATATTCTCCGTTTAAAATATTTAAAAACAAAAGATTTTCAATTGATCAAAAATAATTTTTAAAATCCATGAAAATTTCTGGAAAGATTTATATGATTACTTATTAGATATAAAATTAAAACAAAGTCGAAATTTTTATTTCATAATTATAAACTTCTTAAAAATTGGCAATGTATTTTTTATATTATAAATATTTCATAGAAATAAATATAATTTAATTTAAATACACATGAAAAAGTAATTACGCTTAATGCATTTAGTCAAGAGAGATTCGAAGTTGAAATGTTAGAAATAGTCTAAAAACTGTAGAAAAATATATGTTTTATTTCTTGTTTTTTGTATTGTGAATAACAGAAACGAGAATATAATATTATTTGGTGAATAATTAAATATTCGAAAATTAAAAAGGAATATTTTCCTATTAATAACTTTTAATTTAAATTTAAACTTTTAATATATAAAATTAGTTATTTAAGAAAAATAATTTTTTTTTATATTGAGGCATCTCTTTGATGTAATATATTTTACAATATCTAGTGTAGGTAGTCGACTATAAAATATTTTAAAATGTTAATGTCACAAATTTTAATCGACTCTTCAAATGTATCGAAAAAATATTTTTGGAAACCCAAATCCAAACATATTTTTTCAATACATTTAATTCATTTGAGTGTAAAATAATTCGGTTTTCTTTAATTTTCAATTATTATTATTTTATATATTGAGACATCTCTTTGGTGTACTATATTTTACAATATCTAGTCGACTATAAAATATTTTGAAATATTAATTTTACAAATTTTAATCGACTCTTCAAATGCATCGAAAAAATATTTTTGGAAACCCAAATCCAAACATATTTTTTCAATACATTTAATTCACTTGAGTGTAAAATAATTTGTTTTTTTTAATTTTCAATTTTTATTATTTTTTTTATATTTTATAAAATATTGACCTTAAGATCAGATTGTAACATTAACGCAATGCCATGCAAAGGTATTGTTTAAATAAAAAAAAAAAAAATATTTTATATATTGAGATATCTCTTTGGTGTACTATATTTTACAGTATCTAGTCGACTATAAAATATTTTGAAATATTAATTTTACAAATTTTAATCGACTCTTCAAATGTATCGAAAAAATATTTTTGGAAACCCAAATCCAAACATATTTTTTCAATACATTTAATTCATTTGAGTGTAAAATAATTTGTTTTTTTTAATTTTCAATTATTATTATTTTTTTTATATTTTATATATTGAGACATCTCTTTGGTGTACTATATTTTACAATATCTAGTCGACTATAAACTATTTTGAAATATTAATGTCCAAAAATTTTAATCCCCTCTTCAAAATAATAATTGAATATTTAAAAAAAAAGCAAATTATTTTAAATTCAAATGTATTGACAAAATATTTTTGGAAACCCAAATTTACGAAAAGAACGTATAATTTTTTTTGGTGCGCTTTGTAAATTTATATTGTTTAGATTTATTTGTTTGTATATTTTTTTAACTATTTCATTTATTAACACTAAAACTCGTAAAATTTAAAATTTATAATGAATATTAGAAAGATTAAAATCTAACAAATTCTAAAAAATAGAAAATGTATGTAAATTGTATGTTCGAATTTTTTGATACACATTGTATTCGCCTAAAATAAATATTTTGAAAAAATTACTATTTAATAATTTAATTTTTTCCTTTTTTTTAAACAAAAATGTATATATACTTACTTGATTCAAAAATCCCCAAAAATAGGAAAAACGTCACAAATTTCAACCACATTTTCAAAAAAAAGAATTGTTAACACTAACGCTCAAAATAAAATTCTAATAAAATTACGTCCAGTCTTCGTGCGTATGAAGTGTACGTCTTCGAAGTACCCAGTATTTGCCTGTAAACTTCTAATGGAAAAGCAACCGGGCAAGACTCCGCGGTCAATTTATATGCAAGGGGGCTCTGTTATTCTTTTCTTTATTTTATATTTCCTGGCCAATAGGCGTAAGCTGTAAAATTTCCAAGGTACGATACACCACTGGCACGAACTAAATAGAATACTTATTATGCATTTTAACCTTTTTGTTGTGGTGTTGCTCTATCAAAATGTTTAATCATAGTGTGTTAATATATGGTACAGTAATGTCTAGGAAGAGACATTATATGAATATTAAATCATATTGGAAGGTTTCCGTTTGACAAATTTCATTAAGTTTGTTATAAATAAACAAAGGAAAATATTATAATAGTTTTTTTACATATTAAAAATAATAATATATATTAGTTCCCGAAACAAAACATTAGAGACAAAGAATAACAAAAGAAAACCTATATTATTACGTGATATTCTTATATTACAGTACCGCACAATAAAATTCGGAACGTCATATAAATTCAACTGCTTGGCTTTATTTTTATAAGAAGAACGACTTGACGTGAACAACTGTTTATTAACAATATAACATGATGATTAATATAAAGCGTGTTTCAAATTTCGCGTTTTTTTTTAAAGAATAAATAAAACACATAATTTGCATTCACTTTCAAAAACTTTTTATTGATAATTGAAGTATCAGTTATGACATTTATATGCGAAAAATAATATCTGCCAAATGGTCTGCTCTTGCAGCTCTACAGACGTCCACTCTTTAGTTAAAATTTTCAATAACATTTTGGCACAATTGAGGCTCTATCTCACCAATGACACGAATAATTTCATCTTTCAAAGCAGGAATTGATTGTGGATTGTTTTTATAAACCTGATTTTTCATATAACCCCAAAGAAAATAGTCTAGCGGTGTCAAATAACATGATCTTGGTGATCAATTAACATCACCGTTTCTTGAGATTACACGTCCAGGAAATTTTTCTCTCAGTAATTCAATTGATTCGTGTGCAAACTGAGGTGTAGCGCCATCCTGCTGAAACCACATATCCTCTAGATCAATATTCATTAATTGAGGTCACAAAAATTCGGTTATCATCCGACGATATCGATCACCATTGACAGTTACAGCTTCACCAGCAGCATTTTCAAAGAAGTAAGGTCCAATTACACCACCCGACCATAATGCACACCAAAAAGTAACTCGTTTAGGATTAATAGGTTTCTCATGAATAATTCGTGGACTTTCCTCACCCTAGATACGGCAATTTTGTTTATTAACATAGCCACCAAGTTCAAAATGTGCCTCATCGAAAAACATTATTTTTTTTAGAAAAATCAGCTAGCTGTTCATTGATGAAATTGACAAATGCACGACGTTTTACACCATCTAATGGCTTCAGTTTCTGTGTTATTCGAACCTTATATGCCTTCAGACCTAAATCCTTGTGTAAAATACGCCATATTGTTGGTCCACCAAGTCCAAGTTGTTGTGAACGTCGTCTAATGGACATTTCAGGATCTTCAGCAACACTTTCACGAACCAAACCAATATTTTCTTGTGAACGACCACTACGACTGTTTTTCTCACTTTTATGATCTTCCACGGAACCGGTCTCTTGAAATTTTTTAATAATTCGACCAGTAGTGCTTTCAGATGGACAATTATGTAAACCATAAAATTCACGTAATTTTCTAAAAACTCTTTTCACAGAACGCTGATTTTCATGAAATAATTCAACAATTTTAACGCGTTGTTGTACTGTATACGAAGCCATTTTTATAAATGTCATACATCACACTTTTTAAATGTCCACATACCCGGACAAATTCAGTGCGCCATCTATATTTTATTTATTCTTAAAAAAAACCGCGCAATTTGAAACACCCTTTATAAATCTTAAATAAAGAATTAATATTTTATAAAGCCACCTTTCACTTTGTTCATCATGACAATTCTACTCGGCATGTTTCTGATACATGGCATAATAATAATAATAATAATAATAATAATAATAATAATAATAATTTATTGATATATATGTACATATACACGTCATGGAACAATCATGGATAAATAAAAACACTATTAATGCGCTCACATTACGTTAAAGACTGCAAGACCTATACAAAACAATACACCAGAGTACCAATTAAAATATAAAGAAAATATAAAAATATAAAAAACACAAAGGCTATGTCAAAATTTATGCTTCAAGTAGTCATTTACCGAATAAAAAACGTTCTATCAGCACCTTTTTTATTAATATTTTTAGATTAATCCATGGTTTCCTAAACCTATAAGGCAAAGCATTGTATACCTTCACGGCCACGTAATTCGAACCTAGCTGACTTTTCCCAATTATGATACGGTTCACCAAACCGCTCAGGTTTCGTGTTTCATATTTGTGAAAATCACCATTTTTGCAGAACTATCCGGCGACTTGTGAACAAATTCCAGGCAAGCAAGTATGTACAAGGATGGGAGGGTCAGTATTTTGTGTTTAAACAATAAGTTTACACAACTCGTAGTACTGGATACACCACTAAGGGCTCTGACTGCACTCTTTTGCATCCTGAAAACCGCCTCCGCCGCGCCAGAGCTCCCCACATCAATGCCATACAAAACCCTGCCCTGAAAATGCACAGTACACAGTCCTAGCCGCCTCGGGTGTAGCCACTAGTCTCACTCTTCGTATGAGTATATTGCTGATGCCAAATTCCGACACAAGTTATCAAACTCCCAAGTCAGGTTGTTCGCAATCAGCAGGCCCAGAAACTTGATATTCACTTTGGGCTCGCCCGCCACTCCTCTAGTTGTTATTGCCAGCTGTTGGGTTTTGTCCTGATTTAGTTTCATAAGATTGCTACTAAACCACTCACTTGCTTCCCCCAACGCAGTCTCCATATAAACCTCTGCAACTTCCCTGCACTGGGCACGCACTATTATTGACGTATCATCTGCAAACTGGGTGACTCTACCCACGGTGACATTATGGGGCATATCATTGACATAGCTAATTTCTTCAGATCTTGATTGTTGCGTATCTTCAATATTTTTTGTCAAACTAGGGTCGAAATTGAAGCTGAGTAAACAATCCATTTTAAACTATAGTATCTGGATTGGCTTCAGTTCTGATAAATTGTTTGACCACGGCAAGACCTACAAGATGCTGGCAGAAAACAAATCTTTTGTTGATTTTACTCTATGGTATAGTGCACAATGTTACATAAATTTATGAACAACATTTTCAGAACCTAAAGAATCTATGTACCGAATTAGTATTGATTCCATTAGGAATTTGTTCTCTACTTAGTTATTTGTACCTGTGACATACTGCAGGACCAACTTATAGTAGCTGGATGATTAACTGTTCTAGTCACTGTCATTCCATAGAAACGCTCATATAGTCTTCTCCTAATGAACCAGGAAATTTCCAATGTCTATTCACGATTCAACATTGAATACAATTTTGAAAAGGCGAAATATTCATTAAATTTTTAAGTTTACTACGAACGCGTAAAATTTTACGAACATCAATAAAATAATGATGCATATTTTCTCCCAGTCCCCGAGCGTAAAGTTTTGATGCTATTTCACCCATTCTAATCTAATTTTCTTCATCCTCTCGGTCAATCCTAGTTTTTTCGCTGTCCGGCAACTATACATTTTCTCTTCGTATAATCGAGATTGTAAAGTTCGTCTCAATACGAGGGTAGTTTGACAAGTAGTGAGAATGGAAAAGAAACAATAATTTTTTAAATCCAAATTAATTTTATTTTTCAATATATTCTCCTAAAAGAGCAATACATTTATTCCAACGGTGCTCCAATGCCCTTATGCCATCTCTAAAATGCGATTCCAGAAGGCTTGCAAAATACTCATTTACGAAGATGATAAGCTCGTCGTTAGACGAAAATTTCTTTCTACCTAGTGCCGTTTTCAATTTTGGAAAAAGGTGGAAGTCGGAAGGGGCTAGATCCGGCGAATAAGGCGCATGCGGTACTAATTGGAAATGCTGGATTTTGGACATCGCAACTGTGCTGGTATGCGAGGGAGCGTTGTCTTGGTGAAACAGAATCTTTTTCTTTGCCATTCCTGGCCGTTTAGCACGAATCTCAACATTTAATTTTTGTAGAAGTTCTGCATAATATTGTCCGTTTATGGTGGCACCTTTCTGAAGATAATCAATGAGCAAACTGCCCTTCGAATCCCAAAAAAATGATGCCATCACTTTGTTTGCCAATAAAGTGGTTTTCGCTTTCTTTGGAGGTACAGAACCACGTCTAACCAATGTTTCGACTGTTGTTTAGTTTTAGGTGTACTGTAGTGTATCTAAGTTTCATCGCAAGTAACAAATCGCCTACAAAAATCAACCGGATTCCGCTATAGGTCTTTATGGAAATGCGCAAACGAGTAAACTTTTGATCAGTCGTAAGCAATCGCGGCACCCACCTTGCCCAAAGCTAGGAAAGGCCCAATTCTTTCGTTAAAATGTGGTGTACGCGTTCTGTTGAAATGTTTACCATGTCTGCTATCTCTCTCACTTTGAGTCGTCAATCTTGCGTAATAATATTATGGATTTTTATAATCATTTCCTTAGAAGTCACAATTTTGGGTGCTCCAGAGCGCGCTTCATCAACACAGCTTGTTCTACCACGTTTAAATTCATTTACCCATCTACTTATTGTGGCGGATGATGAACCAGATTCACCTAATGTTTCCCATAACTAATCTTTTATTTCGGTAGCTTTCATACCCTTAATTACGAAGTATTTAATCACCGCACGATACTCTGCTTTTTTCATTTTAACAAAGTGATGTGTTGCTTCTTTATCAATCAGCTGTCAAAAATAAACTAACCAACCGATTTATCTAAATATCGGAATGTAAACATATAAATAGGCAACCTAAATTACAGTGCATTTGTTTTACCAATTAGAGCGCCACCTATATGTCATTCTCTCTACTTGTTAAACTATCCTCGTATTTTGATGTTATTTACTCTAAAATGCATAGCACCCCTCTAATAGGTCGTTGTCGATTCTGTAATGATCTTTTAACAATTAATCTTTGTCGTAGTCTTTTTCTTTCTTCCACAATGAATACCCTGTCCACAGCTTGACAAGAAACACGTTCTCGTCTTGCTATTTCTCAATGAGAATAGTTCACAATTTTTAATAAAGTGTCACCTTTTTACACTGGTATTGTCTTTACGTTTTCTCATTATTCAAAAATTGCGACCTCCACTACACACAAAAAACTGTGTCGCTAAATTTTAAAAGTAATTTTAATATTTCACAAATTCGATATCTGTAATACATACAACGCTGCACTCAGAATGATGAAACGCAGATAAAAGTAACCCCCTAGAATTGTGATTAATTTCAGAAGGGTGTTTAGTGGTGGTAAAAATACTGAGAATTTTATAGTTGTTGTAAGGAATAATAATACTATAAAAGAAGATATTTTAGCAATTCAAAATATATTCTCTCTTACCTTATCAAACTTTTCTAAGAGATACGAGAGGCCCTAATTTAATTGCGTATTACGTTAAAGAAATTATAATTAATAATAAAAAATAAAAGAAAATGATTTTTAAAGAAAATTTACGATAACACAGAAAGAATTAGATTAAAACGAATTTCCTAAACTACGACTCTTAGCATACTGCAAACTACAAGTAAATCTTAAAAGCATAGTATAAAA
Source organism: Dermolepida albohirtum (assembly GCA_031893035.1). Lineage (NCBI taxonomy): Eukaryota > Metazoa > Arthropoda > Insecta > Coleoptera > Scarabaeidae > Dermolepida > Dermolepida albohirtum. The sequence goes on from JAVIWB010001687.1 coordinate 90,310, forward strand.
AAATTCGTTTGAAACTTCCTAAACAATTAATAGTAAAAATGAGCAAGCATGTAATTCGATTTTAATATTGTTGACAGAAAACCTGTTTCATTAGAATATTATCGAATAAATAATATATTTAATACAATTATTTTAGATTGATTATCGGCGAATATCAAATATAAAATAACCTTGGTTTATTCGATGTATTTATGTAATATTTGTTTTATAATTACGTAATATACTTACATATTATGTGACAAAAAAACGACTCACCCTGTAAAAGTATATATTTTTACACTAAATTATGTATAAATATTCAGTACGTTAAGAATGATAAATAGTTTTAATTTTCATTAAAAAATTCGAATCTTTATAAATGAAGTTTAATAATGGGTTGCCTTTCCATGGAATACAGTTTATTATTCGCCCAGACATGCTCCTAATAATATTTGTTTGGACTCCTGTGGTAACTCATTCCAAGCAACTTGTAGGGCATCATATATGTATGTAGCTACTATAAGTTCATTGGAGGTTTAGGAAGCATACCAACCCTTTGACCTATCATGTCCCAGACATGTTTTATGGACGACAGTACGACTCTTTCAGGAATCATAATGTAACAACTGCAGCATGAGAACGGACATTGTCTTGCTGGAATGTAATATTATTTAGGTCTTAAATATATGATAAAGCGAATGGTTCCAGAGCTTCGCAAAATGTACCTTTGAGAAATGAAATGGCTTCGAAGGCATGTTAAAGAAGTCCTAATTCCACCCCGAACCATCAATCAAATGCAATCTCACATTATACGGAAAATTTTTGAAACTGCCTTTCTTCTCTTCGACGTTGGACTGGTGACCATCATAGTCCTATAAACGAAAATGTATTCGTTTGAAAAAAGATATTTTTCCACTCTTTATCCCAATCTACTGATACATTACACCATTCTAGTTTAAGAGCACGATGCTTATTAGTGAAAGGCAGTATTAGTCTTGAACTACAATGAAAAAATTCGATGAAATATACCCATTCTTATTCTATGGTCCTATATCTGTCAAAAAAAAAACATTTTTTACAGACATACGCTGGTCCCTAAGGGTAATCAATCTTAGTTTCCCATTTTCCCGTTCAGTGGTTCCTCTAGGTCGTCTAAAGTCTTTTCTACATCAACCTTCCTAAAACTAATCTCTTAGACAACTAGCAAATGTAGAAATATTTCCTTGAAACCTCCTAGCAGTTCTACCAGATGCAATAACTGTCTCATGAAGGCTAAGGATACGACCCCTTTCGCAATGACTTAATTTGGCGATAACTTTGGTTATCTTCGAACTCTTGGCATATTGATTCACTAATTCACAGCGACTGTTACAATCGAATAACCAAACTAAACTTATCCAAAGAAAAGGAAAGGAAAAACTAATATTTTCGTTAAGTGCTCGGCGAAAAACGACACACAACTCTTGCTTTCTTGCTATTTTTTATCATTTATATTCTTAGCAGATTTGAACAAAATTTGGTTTAAAAATTAATAGTTTTAATAGATACTTCGATTTTTTTTGGTTACATGGTATATATTAACATTATAATTTAGATATTTTTTAAAAAATTCTTTGCACAATTTATTATTATAGCATTATAGGTTTCTCAAAAATATATATTGAGGATTTGTTGCCAAAAAAAATCTAATTCGAAATACAGTCGTTAGTGACAGCTGTGCTTGAAAACCACAAAGATGCTTCCTACAAAATTCATTCGAAACAGTTTACTGTATGAATTTGGAAAAGGAAACAATACGTCGGCTGTTACGAATTATTGTTTTTATAATGAACATGAAAAGGTGAACTGAATAACAAACCCAGCTTTATTTCCAAAGAAAATAGTTCTTATTTACTGTATAGTCCCATTCCACCAGTGCTAACTTCTGTATAAGATCCATGTATTAGGTTGGCAACTAAGTACTTTCGGTTTTGTAGTATAAAATAAAACACTTTTTTTTAAAACAAAGAATAGTTTTTAATCAATTATATATTTTCCATTTTGCTCAATGACCTTTTGCCATCTTTCTTTCAGCTGCATGATTCCGCACTCATAAAATTTCTGGTCCTTATCAGCAAAAAACTGAACCAGGTGCGAGTGAAGGTCATCGTCATTTGTGAAAGTTTTACCATTCAAAGAATTCCGCAAACTTCGAAATAAATGGAAATCAGATGGTGCTAGATCAGGGCTGTATGGGGGATGTGGCATCACTTCCCAGCCAAGGCCTTGCATTATCTTGGTGGAAAACTACACTTTTCCGATTTGACAATTCTAGCCGTTTTTCTTTGATTGCTTCATCCAGTTTTATTAATTGTTGACAGTAAACATCAGAATTGATCGTTTGGTTCCTTGGAAGCAGCTCGAAAAACACAACACCTTTGTAATCCCACCAAACCGACAGCATGATCTTTTTTGGATGCAATTCAGCTTTCGATGTGGTTTGAGCTGGTTTATCGTGTTTGCTCCATGATCGTTTTCGAACTATGTTATTGTACAGGACCCATTTTTCATCACCAGTGCTGATTCCTTTTAAGAAAGGGTCGGTTTCATTTCGTCTAAGGTATATATCGCAAAAGTTGATTCTTTGTGTTAAATGAATTTCTTTCAATTCGTGAGGTACCCAAATATCAAGCTTCTTAAATAGCCCAAGACATTTTAAATGTTTCTCAATTGTTGTGTGCGATACATGTAGCCTTTCCGCAACCTCTCGAACAGTTATATGACGATCCTCTTCAATTATGACTTTGATTTGGTCATCATCAACTTCAGTAGGCCGACCAGAACGTTGCTCATCTTTGAGGGAAAATCTCCAGAACGGAATTTTTTATACCAATTCTGACACGTGCGCTCTGTTAAGCAATTAGCACCATAAACTTCACATATCTTTTTGTGAGCCGCAGCAGCTTTCTTTCCTTTACGGAAATAAAATAGTAAAATATGTCGAAAATGTTCGTTTCTGCATTCCATTTAAAATTAACCCACAACTAATAGCTTTAATAAAAATCACGCACTACTTGCTTCTGAAGTTACGTCAATGTGACTAGTATCACGCGACAAACGGTAAAGTACAGCACTAACATACGTTATACAAAAAATAAAGCAACGCTCTCTATCAGTAAAAACCGAAAGTACTTAGTTGCCAACCCAATAGTAAGATTATTCGAGGTCTTCAGAATAGGAATCAGTTTCACACATTACCTGGTTGTCTGTAACAAATCTTTTTCCAAGCAGTTATTTTTCAAGTTGGGGAATAAGCAGAAATCTCTTTGAGCTAAAACCAGCGAGTAAGATTTGTGTATAATCTTTAATAATCTAAATCTAACATTTTTGTTGGTGCAGTTATCACGTAGCTGTTGAAGCTTAGGAAGCAGCCCGTCGACCTATCATATCTAAGATATGTTCTATGCGTAATAAATCTAGCAACCGCGCAGGACAATTTAGATAATTGATATTGAACTCTTGCAGGAATTTAACAACTGCAGCATGGGGACTAGCATGGTCTTGCTGAATGTAACATTATTTAGCCCCTAGATACATGGTAAAACGAATGGTTTCACAGCTTCGTTAATGTCCGTTTGAGAATTTAAATGACCTCGAAGGAATATTAAAGGAATCCACCCCAGACCATTAATCCTCTAGTGCCCTCTAAATGCAGTTTCATGTTCCGTGAAAAAATCCAAAATTCTCCTCTTCGATGTCTGACTCGTCTACAACTGTCACGGTCTATTTTTTCAAATTAAGAAACAAGCAGAAGTCTCTGTGAGGAGTAAGATGTTATATATTCAATTCGTAATATAAATGAAACATTTTCGTTTGTGCTTTTAATGTCGAATGAGTGCATTATTGGAATGGAAAAATTATTTTCTTTATCAAACATAGTCGTTTGTTTTTTATTTTGGAATCCAACTTGTCCAGTAATTCTGAATAATATTCTTCCATAATTGTCCTCCTTTCTCAAGATAGTCGACAAGTACTCCACCTAAGGCATCCCGAACACATCGGAATACTTAAACAGGGTTCTAGATTACTTTATCTCAGATGTGTAGTGACGGAAGGATTGCATTAAAAATGCTAGAAACACTGTTTTGAAGTATCAAGTCTTACACACTTATCACTCTTAACTTATCACAAATGTAGAAAGGACACCAAATTTTTAATTCGTTTAATGAGTTTACTTCAAACTAACGAACAGTGAGAATATAAATTTCCGAATTCGAAATGTATTTAAAATTATACAACATAAAGTCTAAATTCTATTAATATTATGGCCAACAAAAGTTAAACCATTGTCAAATAAATCTCCTGAGTCATATTAGATGCTGAAATTTCATTTTCAACACAATTGAAATCTTCAAGATCCTTTTTACGAAAAATACTATCATCTATGACTTGCTTATATTATACCTTTGGTTGTTCTATAGACACCAAGGCTACCTCTATATTCTCACTAAAATTAAAATCAAAAAGATTCTTCTTTTTAGCAAATACAACCAGGTAGCATTTGCTTACATTGTGTCTCAGGTTGCTCTGTAGACACCAAGACTAGCTATGCTACTTATAGATTCAGTATTTTGTCGACTATTACGTACTTCAAGCATTCCTAATGTTTATTCCTTTTCTAGTCTTGATCATATCTTTTATCGGGACGCATCCTGATACTTTGCCTCCCTCAAGTATTTTTAAAGTATTTTGCAAAAAAAAAAGATACAGGAAGACTAATATCTTATAGATACTTTATTTTTAATTTTAAATTATATAAATTATATTCCTCCCATAGTGCTATTGCTTGCATTCATTATCCTTGCTCAAAACGCCCTTTTGTGTTTGTTGGTCGAAATTGTAAGCAATAAATCTTTTGAACAAAATCCCCATTTTCAGTAGATTTAATTCCTGAATACATAATAATGTAAAATATTGATATTGTGGTCATCTAATCAAATTTGGACAATATATTGAGTATTAGAGAAAATAAACAAAATAGGAGTTGATCTTCACGTGCTGAAAAGTAAAATTGCTTTAAATCTTTAATGCAACGACAGTATAAATTGCCCAACACCTATTAGGCTACGGATGAAAGTTCCAGGTGTATCAACACTAATACATCCCAAGATGTGAATAGAGAATCTGAAACACTTTGCGTAAATTCTTCAATAAATTGTGTACCTACGATTATACTTCTCAATTTTAACTGTTATTTGTTGACTGGAATATATTTAAATCAGAGGAAAATAATGTCTCAAAAATCATCTTGCGTAAAAATAACTTTCGCCCCTTTGCCTCCTTCATGACTTTAATATTTTTCAAAATGTTTCCAAGTATAAAGCTCTTTAGTCATGCAATAGTTATCATCTGCTACTTGCCCAATGCCATATTTGGAAGCCTTTCTAGTGCTAGAGCCTGTGAAAATTTCAAAAGATAATTATATTACTTTAAAAGCATATGAACCAATTTCAATATTTGAGCTCCAATGAGAAGTTTTTGCAATTGCAAAAAGCCAAAAGTCATTCAATAACTAAACGATTAAAATATATTTTAAAAAGTTTGACTTTTGAGGTCGTTTATCACAATAGAAGTTTATTTAAATAGCCTCTATATTCCCAGACAAAAAATCCAATTATACAGGATAATATTATTGTTTTGCAACTATTGTGATTTGATAAAAAAGCTTTATTAAACAATTATTAATAATCAAAAAAAGGCCACAAATTCAATACTTAATACAAAAATTTTGTAATTAATTTATATAATGATAAAAAAGGCATTTTCTGCCCCTCAAATTGTATCATTGCCAGAGAGGAAATCCGCTTCAACATTGAGAATGAACTCAGAAATTCTTAAAAATTAAACTGTAGTGTTAACTTTAAAATGCGTTCCTTATATTCTCTTCAAACTTTTTATTATTTTGTCATTTTATTATTTCGTATATTTACTTCCTCTCATGAAAAAAGAAAAAAGGAAACAAATGCAGGCAATGACAAACATTTGTTTGTCATTGCCAATCAAACAATAAAAAATCATACAATAAAAAATAACTTTTTTAGCTCAGTTTGTGAGCTTATAAAAGCTTTTACAAACTATTTACCCTATAAAAATTAATTAAATATTATACCAAAAGATACAATTCAGAAACAGAATACATCATTGAATTGTTTAAAGATAATTAAAGATGTAAGTAAATACAATAATGACATTAGGCGTAGGAATTTCTGCATTAATGATTGAGAAACATATTTACTGATTTTAATCCATCTTACTTCTTCTTGAGAACGACAACTTAGTTGTAGAAATTTGTGGGAAGAATAATTTTAATTATTACATATCAATTAATATTCGATTAATTTCATTAAATAAATTGTACACACAAATGAACCTTATTAACAATGAATCAACAATGAAAATTAATAAATTACTATAACACAAATTGGAATAAATGCCCTGAAATTCACAATCCTCATACTTTTAATACTAATTGCAAATTAGAGACAACGCGACATCAATTAATTAAAATTAATTATTTACCGCATAATTTTTAAAAAAATTGGATTTGTCAGGTGTGGGGTTCGAACCCACGCTCCCATGTGGGAACCAGAGCTTAAATCTGGCGCCTTAGACCGCTCGGCCAACCTGACTTATTGTTTATTTTCCCTATTCAAATATATGAAGATAGAGCATTTTTTGATTTTATCAAAAATATATATGTATTTTAATATAAATAATATAATATATATTTTATCTTAAACACTCATATTTATTATTTCTAAAAAATAAATTATTTATAAATAAAAAAATTAAATGACAGAATTGGATTTCCTATTCTAAACTTGTAAACTAACATATGTTCGTTCTGAAATGTAAATAAACGTGTTGCGTGTATTTACACCGTGCAGTAGATTCTATAACTGTATTTTTTTCTAACAACCAGGTATTTTAACTGTATATTACATGTGTAGTAGTATGACGAGTGCTTTAGAGTTAGAATGAGTATAGATTTACAGGGGAAGTGTAAATAATAATATCTTTTAGATTTAGAAGATTACATTATACATTTTATCTTTTCGGTGGTAAATCAACATTTTTTCTATTTTAAAATGTAAAATTTGATTTATAAAAATCATTTGATTATTATTTCGTTTGTATTTGAAATAGAAAAGTTTAATTTAGTTTTTAATTGGATATCGCTCGTATCTGGAAGTCGACTTACCTAAACTAAATGTTATTAACCTCTTCTATATGTCTCATCTTGGCTTGTCTTGAAAAAAACTGGTTTATTTAAAAAAAATATCTGGTATCATTCGTTCTTCTACATGTTCTAGTATGTAATCTATATGTAAATCAAAAGCTTTTTTTCGAGTTTATTAGGGTCAAGATACATAAATGTTTTAAAAATATGTACAGGGTCCGTTTATATTGAAGAATTTATCGAAGTTAAAAAACTACGATATATACCCAATAAGTGAATAAATTCGAGGTCTTTAAATATTATCTAGTGATGTGGAGTTGTTAAAATTACAATATATTTGTTTAATTTAATAAGTGATAATTATGGGACAATTACTTATTTTTTGTATTTACACTCATTGGTTACCAAAAAACAACTCTTAAAAGACGTACGTACACTAAGTAAAAGTAAAAAGGAAGTATGTACATCGTTGCCATTTTGAGACCTGGTTGTAGTAAAATTACATTAGACATTTATACTTAAGTGTATTGTTCAAAATCTTTACTTAGTAGTATCAGGTACTCAGTAAATTTTTGCAACTGTTTTGCCAATCAAATCAAAAACTCGTTTTGCTGAATAGCAAGCATATTTATTGGTAATTAAAGAGTTTTACTAAAACAGCAAACTCTCACGTTAGCGTTGAAATTTATATTTTAGCTAATACAAAATAATAATTCTTGAATAGTTTTAGAACAGTTTCAATTTCTAAATATTTTAATACGATCCACCGATTGTACAAACTTCCAAGCCTGCGCTTTCTTTCCTTTTCCATAGAGATTATTCGACCATGATGAAATTCAAACTTTAGCTGAATACTTCTATTTCCTGTACTATGCAGGTTTATGACATGATCTATGGCAGATCTATAGCATGAAGTCTGTTATACGTTATCAGATCTCTTCTAAGTTGCCCATAAACCTTATAATAATCCAATACATCTGCCAATATAGGCTTTACTATGTTCATAGTTGGGTCAGTTCTCTGTACGTTAAATACTGCGTTTTGGTTCACCGTTTTCGAATAATGGGCACTTCCAATATGGGTTCAGATTCAATATATAGCGATACTGGTCCTTCCCTAATAAAATGGTTAGCGGGGGACTTAAACCCACGATCTCATTCTCTCAAGGAGTACAGCCTGATCATTCGACCACGGAGATAGTTAATTCGAATCCATCTAACGGCCGTGAGTTGCATTACAGAAACAGTTATTAAATGATAACCCACGGTAGGTCATTGATTGCATATAATTATGCGCTTTATATAAATATATTTAAATTTATTAAAATTAAAATTTGATTTTTACTAAACACATTACATAAACTTGACAATCAAATTCTTCTATATTTCTTAGATTGTTTCTAATAGTTTTGGTAGTTTTTCGTTTCTGCACATAAAGAAATACAGCCGTTTGGAGAAAGAACATTCATCCATACAATTTTTAAAAGAAGCACCATTATTGCAAGACAGCGAAAAAGATGAAAATATAGCAAAGAATAGCAAATTTCTTCTTCGTAATATCGCTAGAGAACTGCCCAAATACACTGCTCGGAATGGTCTATGTCAGCAGTTTTTATTAGAAGATTTTCAAGGCGCACTCAGCCAAATAAGCTCATAACTTACTCTGTAATTAAATTGACCATTTAAAAATTTGTCGTCTTCGGACCGGAAAGAAATTTTTATCATTATTTATGTCTCATCCTGCACTTGTTAAATAGTATGTAGTTTAATTGTAATGCAACCAGTGGTTGATTAACTTAAGGTTGATATATAACCTGTTGATGATGACTATTTAGTTGTCAAAATACGTATACAAAATACGAAAATTAATGTGGAAAGGAGTTCTACATCAACCTATAGTGATTAAGTACGTAATTCGCTGCACCAACTTGTTTTGCTTTCATTTGTTTTTACACAGTTACTATTCACGTTTGTCACATGTCACCAGCTTTTTAAGTGCAATACTGACGCGTTATTTTATAAAAGTAGAATATAGAGTGTTAATATTTGACAAATAATAAAACGTTAGTATCGCTACTGAAATGTTAGAAAGTCGTTGTACAAAAATTCAAGTAGCGACAAGTAAAGAGCGACATTTGTTAATTACGGGCACGTTACCAAGAAATAAGTCGAAAGATATACAGACCCTAAACGCGTTACAACACCCGCTCAGAATTGCAAAAATATTATCCAGGTAAAACATCTGCAAATTACGTCACGGGAGCTTGTTTCCCAACGAAAACAATTTCAAGCTTGGCTATCAGAAACCGTCATTATGATGCAGGTCTGCATTCTTGCGGACGTCGTTTGTATTAGGCATATGGACATGTGCTATAGAGAGAATCAAATGAGCCTAGGTTTAGGTTTCAACCAAATAACAAAAGTGAGGAAAAGCAAAGAGAATCGGGCCCCTTTCAGTAGGCCTATGAGTACAGAAGAAAGATATTCTGTGATGTTTTGAACCAGAATCATTTTTCACAATGAAACAGAACTTGTTTTCTTAGATGGAATAATGACTCGAAACCAATATATTGAGAAAATTTCAGAACCTGTTGTCCAAATATTGCCGGGCCAAATTTACCGAACCGTCCACGTATTGCTGAGAATAGCAAACTGGCTGGATGATGAACAGATTCATGTCTTTCCATGCTTTCCTCAATCACCCTGACCTCACTCCAATTGAGTATGTATAGAAGGTTACCACCATTTATGGAGAATATTGAAACCTATTCTGAATTAGAAAATCGCTTCAGAAAGTAATGTAATTTGTTACCACAAGGTGCCATTGATCGATACCCCAGAAGATGCCAGGCTGTTATTAAACCTAAAGGTGATAATACAGCATATTAAGCACAGCATGAAATCACTCAATACGTTTCCTCAAGATATCGACAGACATTTTTTTCTTGAATAATATCGTTATAAAATTTTCAATAAATATTAAATTTCTTGTTTAGATTTTAATGTGCTTTACTCTAGTTGTTGGTGACAAATTGCAAATGCAATTTACTGTAAAGTAGGTCGAAATTTCACAGAAACTCAAAGAAACTATAAATCCCTTAGACCATTTTAAGCAGTATATTTTTTAAATAGGGCATAAATATGATGGGGTTGTTGGTAAGAAAATTCAGCAACTATACTTACGTTTCTTGAGTAGTTCATGATAGTATGTTTAATGTTTCGTTAGTAGTAGCTTATTAATAATTGCTTACAAAAACATATCCAATTTTTACAAAGAGAATAGCTTTTCTGTTAGAACTAGAATATTTTTGTCCATTGTTGAAATTTTTGCAAGGGCTCTACTAGGTTGTTCAACAAGTTCTGTTGTTCGATAATAGACGGGGCTATTAGGTTCGTCGTTTTATTTTTCTAAAATTTGTACTACTTTTATATGAACACGTGCGAAGCTTTCTCATGTTATATGATATCATTCGTATATTTACAGGTTTTCAAAGATGACATGTCATAGTATGTTTTTTCAAAGGAAAAAATTGAATATGGTGAAGTGCTAAAATTCTTATATTTGGAAGGTGTAGTTTAGTAGAAGCCCTAGGTATCTTATTAGGAAATGTGAGAAATATTTTGGCTGATGTTTTGGATTGCTGAAAGCTGTGTGTTAACAATGGAACAAAAACACATTCGCTCAGCAATATTTGAAACGTTTTAGAACGAACAAAAACGATTTCGTGCGCTGTTTATTCACTGTGAATGAGACTTGGATCTACCACCAAGATCGCCAATCAAAACAAGAGGTTAAGGTGATAGTGAATGGTGTGAATCCGGTACTTCGGTTCCGAAGAGAGTTAGAGTCCAGAAATCGGCCAAAAAGATGTTAGCATCAGTTTTTATGAGTGCCAAAGGAATTTTGTTTGTGAATTGCCTTCAAACTGATAAAACAATAAACTCAGATTGTTATTGTGACCTTTTGAACCAGATGGATGTACAAAATCGTGAGAAAAGATCTGGTTTATAGAAGAAAAAAATCTTTTTTCATCGCTTTCTAACATCTCAAAAAACCATCGCAAAAATCAGCGAATTAAAGTACGAATTGTTGCAACATCCACCCTATTCGTTAGATTTAGCTCCCTCTGACTTCTGGCTGCTCTCACATCTCAAAAAATTCATAAGTGGAAAACGATTTTCATCCACCAAAGAGGTAATAACAACCGTGGAAGCGTATTTCGACAGTTTTTCACTTCAGGGATGGAATCCATAAATTAGAAGATCACTGGAACAAATGTATGGTAGTTCAGGAAGGTTATACTGTTATATTGAATAATGAAATGTACTTCAAACATTAAAATCGTATTTTTCTTATCGAACGAAAAAACTTATTGAAAAACCTGATATTTGTTATCATGGGTTGGACAAAATCAAATAAGAAGCAATCAATTTTGTGAAGCACCAATAAAAACAAATTAATTTCTGTTATCTTTGCTTAACATTTAATATCATCATATCAACGCATATTTATGTTTCTGATTTTGTACATAGTTGCTTAATAATTACTGTTATATTAACTAATTTTCAATGTACTTTGTTCATTATTGACTTTTCATTTATTCAAAAAAACAAGACACATTGACAAGATATTTATATTTTAACCCATTAGAAACCAAGGCAAATAAAAATGAAAACTTTTTAATTCATTTATTTGATTTAGTTAAAATATACATAAGGAACATAAAAAAAGTAAAAAATTATGAAAAAAAATTCAGGAACTGTGGTTTTGGAGCTGTACCCAAACGGGTACAATGGCTTAATTAGTATGCTTATTTTTTAGTGTGATATACTACTGTAGACAAAAAATAGTAAGACTTTGTTCATAATTTTTAAATTCTTAATTTATTCTTCCAAATCTATTTCGTCCCCCTCAAAGTAATCCCCCCTGGCCCTAATACACTTGTGCCAACGTTTCTTCCAATTCTCGAAACAGTTGTTAAAGTCAATTTCAGGAATAGCCTTCAATGCGCGTAGCGATTCACGTTTAATATCTTCAATTGACTCAAAACGGTTTCCCCGGAGCAGTCGTTTGAGTTTGCTGAATAGCCAGAATTCACATGGAGCTAAATCAGGCGAATACGGTGGCTGCGACACGATATTAGTTGAAAATTTGGCGAAAAACTCACGAAGAATTAATGCAGTATGCGACGGTGCATTATCGTGGTGCAAAAACCAAGAGTTGTCGGCCCATAATTCTGGCCTCTTTTTACGCCTAGCATTGCGCAAACGACGCATAACACTCAAATAGTATTCTTTGTTGACAGTTTGGCCGGTCGGAAGGAATTCGGAGTGTACCACACCTCGATAATCGAAGAAAACTGTCAACATAACCTTGATTTTTGACTTGCTTTGACGTGGTTTTTTGGGCTTCAGCTCACCTTTGATACGATATTCGGCCGATTTCTCCAGTTATGATGCCTTTCATTTAGTCTTGATAGTCGGAAAGCATTGTTTCACAGACGTCAACGCGACGCTGTTTTTCGAAAAAATTGAGTGATTTTGGAACAAATCGTGCTTTCACTTTTCTTATGCCCAAATGATCTTTCAAAATGGTTTTCACTGATCCTTCCGATATTCCAACGATGCCAGTAAGGTCTCTGACTGTTAATCGTCGATTCTCAAGCACCAATTCCTTGATTCTATTGACGTGTTGATCATCAGTTAATGTTGATGGCCGTCCTGGACGTGGTTCGTCATCAACGCGAAGGCCTATTGCAACATTCTGAACGTTTCGGCACCAGACATTTGATTCCGTACACAAAATTTAATGGAACTTCTTTGTTGAATAATTTCACCCATTGTAAAAATCGCCGAATTTTGTACTTCAGAAAGACAAGCGTATACTAAACACTAATGATTATTTTGATGTGACATTTGGCACAGATGTCACTGACAGTCATACCAACCTAGAAAAGAAAATATTTCGACGAATGGGTTTTCGCGCGAAATTTAAATTAAAAAGTCTTACTATTTTTTGCCCACAGTAGTATTTTAAAACACTCCCTTTCTAGATAACGTGCAACATTACATTGTTCACAAATCCATCTAATTCTACTATGGCATTCTCGGCATCGTAAAGGGTTTTTTATTCCTTTGGGGAAGTGGTTTCCAGCAATAGTAGCTACACCAAGTGCCAGCGAGCGTTTCGAAGTTGGCAGTGTCTGCGTATAATTTCGAAGATAGTAGCGTACAATATGACGCTCAAACTCTAACAGGTTCATTTGGGACTTTAGTTTTATATAACTTCCATGCATTGACCACAACGGAACTCAACATTGTGGTAAAAAGCGGCCACCACCATTTCTTTCCTCGAAATTTTATTTTTTTTAAATTTTTTTAATTGTTCAGGTGGAATATCGTCTTCGTTATCGCTGCCACAAAGTACCTCTATTTCACCTGGCACATCGTATGGTATACGGTCAACTTCAATATTTTCGGCGACACCTTCTTCTTCATCTGTGTTATAATCTAGGGCTTGGAGGTATAATAGCAATTTCAAATTCGTGGTGATCTTCCTCAGCTTCAACATACTTCAGGGCACAGTTCAATGTATTGAAATGTCTGCTGTAAAAACTTAGCGTTTTTATAGTAGGTAATTCCATTTTTTTGTGGGCAAAAATCTAAAAGAAATGCATACCCAATAAGCCATTGTACTCAATTGGGTACACCAATTTATCTACTCACCCAGCGTCGTTCAAATTACTTTTTTATCTTTCACCTTTTTATAAATTTGAAACACAGTTATTCCCCAATGCAAAACTATAACAAACACTTATTATAATACAACAGATTTTACTCCACGCAGCAGAATAATCACTGACCTAGCTAATGTTTGCAGAATTGAGGCAAAGGTATTAAAACTAAACAAAATATACAGTAACGGTACTATTTCTAAACATTTTGTTGTTGTGTGCTTCTTAAACACATTATGTTGAATGCGAAACCAAAAAAACATTGCGTAATTTCACTTCTAAAATTTATGCGTATTTGAATATTGCCTTTTTTCTGTACTCAAGCAGGTACAATGGCTAGGAATGGGTTAAATTTACACTCCAATTTTTTTCGCCATTGATAAAATCTGAGACACACATTTCCTAAACTCTATTTAAAATAAATTAGGCAATTGTTTCGAATACTTCAGTTCACCATCAATTATTGGCAATCTTAAACATCTTACTTTAAAATGAATTCGGTTCATTATTAATAATAACGTCGCATCTGCTGATGAACCCAGGAGTATTGAAAAATCTTAAAATGCCATCCAGCACATATTAGATGTTGGTATAAATATTGGATAATCCTCGTAGGTAAGAAACAGTTTATGTACCATACACGCGACAGGTAAAGTCGGACAAGACGGACTATCTCACGACAGTATGGTCAAAACAAATACCAAGAGATTCAATGAACTTGTACAATGTTTTCCAAGAGGTGTGCGTGTATATTCTAAGAGAAGGCTACTATTAGCATATGGGGTTTAAACATCTGTGATTACTGAAAATAAACAATTTCGCAAATTACGAGGAAGAAATATTTTTGCATACAATAGGTATACCGAGAAATTGATTTGGACAAGCAGTTTCAAACAATGAAAGATCGATTCTTTTTTTGTTTCTTTTTTGCTACAGTTTTTGAAAATGTGATTCATGTTTCATTTTTTTAGAATCAGACTTAATCCAACGCATTAGTTTTAATAAAATGAATCACAATATAGAAATATATACAGTGATATACGTTAAAATCGTGACAAACTCATTTAAACAAAAAAACAAGACATTTGTGATATTTTCTAATTTTTATGTCAACAAAATTAAGGGAAGTTAAAAGAAGCACAAGAATATGAAGATTATTTTACATGTTATTAAATTATGTGTAGAACTATAACAAAGGATGATTCTAATAAATCAGAAAATACATTTAATATTAATTCATACAAAAAAATTGCTCTTTTATTTAATAGAAAATATAAATTAAACCCAGTAATGAAGGCATTGCATTTAGAATATTACATACCCAAAATAAAACTTCGTTGAGTCCGACATTTTGTACTAGTTCTTGTACCTTTTCATACAATAAGCATTAGGTGCGCAACTAAGTTCTCGCTGTTTTTTTGATGAAAATTTAACTTTACTGTGAAAAAATGTTTACAAATGAATCATTAAAAATATTGCCCATCACTAGTGACAACTTTTTCTCATCTTTCTGGTAGACCTCGAATACCGTCACTGTTGAAGTGTTCGTCTTTGGAGGCTATCCACGAATCAAGCCATTTTGAGATGTCTTCATATGAGCGGAACTGCTGATTAGCCAGACCATGTGCCATCGCACAGAAAAAGTAATAATCGGACGGCGCAATAACTGGGGAATATGGCGGGTGGGGTAGGACCTCCCATTTGAGCCTTTCTAAGTAGGTTTTAACGGGTTTTGGCAACGTGAGGCCTAGGGTTGTCATGCTGAAGAATCACTTTTTCGTGCCTCTGCTCGTATTGTGGCAGCTTTTCGCACAGTCTCAATCGCATCAATTCAGTTCGATACAGTTCCCAGCGATGGTTTCGTTCGGTTTCAACAGCTCATAATAAATAATACCACCCCGGTCCCTCCAAATACACAGCAAAACAAAATATTCGACCGAACCGACGACGTAGAAGCACGACCGGGCAGTCCCCATGACTTTCTTCTCTTTGGGTCGCTGTAATGAATCCATTTTTCATCACCCGTAATGATGCGATGAAGAAAACCCTTCCTTTTTTGCCGCTGGAGCAGTTGTTCACAGGCGAAAAAACAACGCTCAACGTCTCTTGGTTTCAAATCACAAGGAACCCAGGTTCCTTGTTTTTTGAATCATTTCCAACGCATGCAATCGCTGGGAAATGACTTGACGGGTAACTCCTAATGCTGACGAAAGCTTTTTTTGCGTTTGGCACGGATCCTCATCGAGCAATGCCTCCAACTCAGCATCTTCGAAGGTTTTTGGTCTTCCTTCACGCGAAAGGTCTTCAACATCGAAATCGCCGTCTTTGAAGCGACGGAATCAATCACGGCACGTTGTTTCACTTAGAGTAGCATCTCCGTAAACTTTTTGGAGTTTTCGATGCGCTTCAACCGCTGTTTTCTTCGAATGAAAGAAGAAAAGCAACACTTCCCGCAAACGACGTTTATTTGCCACAAAATTTTCATTTGCACGCAACCAAAAGTATGTGACCCACAAACAAAATCACTAATGTGTTAAAGCGGTTTGTTTACCATTTGTCTAAGCTTGGTTCATGACGTTTTGGTTATGTCGCAATCGACCAGCACTTATTACTAGAGCCATCTCTTGAAAAACAGCGAGAACTTAGTTGCGCACCTAATATTTCTCTCACATTTACGTTCAGGAATTATTATTAACATACGCGACTGGTAAAGAAAAGAACTGTAAAGTTTAGAGTACATCAGTTATAACTAACTGTCCCAAATGCAGCAAATTTTTGCATGAAATAATCTTCTAAACGAAAAGCAACGCATGCTTACAAACACATACAAAAATGTGGTATAGAAATTTGAGCAGGGTTGGCAACATTGAAGTATCCATAAGTTAATCTAAACCCAGTGTTGCCGGGACTAAGAAAATGTTATGAATTTTTAGATCAATTCAAAGGATATAATAAATATGTTTGAAGCTATTTTTTTGTTTCGACGGAAAAATGTTAAGTAACTATTAATTAACATTACTACCTTCACGTTCTTCTTCAACTCCGTGAAATAATAAGGAAAAAACGACCCGAATTGTGGAAGGACAAGTCATGGGTTCTCCACCAAGACAATGCACCGGTTTATTCCGCATTGTCAGTCAAGAGGTTTCTAGCCAAGTACAGCGACCCAGTGTTAGACCATCCGGCTTATTCGCCGGATCTTACGCCGCGTGAATTCTATCTGTTTCCTAAGGTGAAATCTGAATTAAAGGGAACGAAATTTGAGTCCGCCGAAGCTGTGAAAGCGAAAACGGCACGCATCTTGAAGGAGCTGACAGAAGAAGACTTCCAGCACTGTTTCGAACAATGGAAGATTCGCATGGAGCGTTGTAGGGATAGAGGAGGGGTGTATATTGAAGGTGATAATAAGTAAATATGCATGAAATCAAAATAAAATGTTTTACAGCGCCAGTCTATTTATTTAATAGCCACACCTCGTATACATATATCGACACGCATCTCTAGAGTCCAGTAGATAAACGCACTACAAATAAAAATTAATATTGTTTTTAAAATCACTGCTCTTGATTTATATATATATATATATATATTCTCAAAAATTGCCCTAAAAAATTTTATAAAGTGAAGTTATAAAAGGGTCTGCAGCGATGGTTTACGTCATATCGTAATTACAAAGGCTAATCAAGAATTTGTAATAAATAAATATATAGGTATTATTTCAATATATTAAATTATTACATATTACAGTTATGTGTATTCCTGACTATAAGTACGCCGGATACCCTACTGCTACCCCTACTTAATGAGAAGAGGAAAAACGTAAATTTTTTTTTACGCAAAATAAATTTTATTGGATATTGTTGGTAATTGAATTAATCAAAAAATGATAAAAAACCCATGCCACATCAATGCTAGTATTCTGTGTACACATTTTGATAACTATGATGACAACTTAGTTGTTGAAATCTACTTACGAGGATAGTTTGACAAGTAGTGAGAATGATACATAGGTGGCGCTCTAATTGGTAAAACAAATGCACTGTAATTTAGGTTGCCTATTTATATGTCTACATTCTGATATTTAGATAAATCGGTTGATTAGTTTATTTTTGACAGCTGATTGAAAAAGAAGCAACACGTCGTTTTGTTAAAATGGAAAAAGCAGAGTATCGGGCGGTGATTAAATACTTCGTAATTAAGGGTATGAAAGCTACCGAAATAAAAGATTAGTTACGGGAAACATTAGGTGAATCTGCTCCATCATCCGTCACAATAAGTAGATGGGTAAATGAATTTAAACGTGGTAGAACAAGCTGTGTTGATGAAGCGCGCTCTGGAGCACCAAAAATCGTGACTTCTAAGGAAATGATTATAAAAATCCATAATTTTATTACGCAAGATCGACGACTGAAAGTGAGAGAGATAGCAGACATGGTAAACATTGAGAAGAATTGGGCCTTTCCAAGCTTTCAGCAAGATGGGTGCCGCGATTGCTTACGACTGATCAAAAGTTCACTCGTTTGCGCATTTCCAATGAGTGTTTGGACCTTTATAAGCAGAATCTGGTTGATTTTTGTAGGCGATTTGTTACTTGCGATGAAACTCGGATACACTACAGTACACCCGAAACTAAACAACAGTCGAAACAATGGTTAGAACGTGGTTCTGCACATCCAAAGAAAGCGAAAACCACTTTATCAGCAAACATGGTGATGTGAATAAATGTTGAGATTCGTGCTAAACGGCCAGAAATGGCAAAGAAAAAGATTCTGTTTCACCAAGACAACGCTCCCTCGCATACCAGCACAGTTGCGATGTCCAAAATCCACGAGCTGCATTTCCAATTAGTACCGCATGCGCCTTATTCGCCGGATCTAGTCCCTTCCGACTTCCACCTTTTTCCAAAATTGAAAACGGCACTAGGTGGAAAGAAATTTTCGTCTAACGACGAGGTTATCATCTTCGTAAATGAGTATTTTGCAAGCCTGCCGGAATCGCATTTTAGAGATGGCATAAGGGCATTGAAGTACCTTTGGAATAAATATATTGCTCCTTTAGGAGAATATATTGAAAAATAAAAATGATTTTGTATTTAAAAAATTCGTTTTCCTTTTTCATTCTCACTACTTGTCAAACTACCCTCGTATATACAGAATACGAACACTGATGTTGTAACGGTTTCTTACATTTTCTTAATTAATTCGTTTTTACGTTTTACGGGTTCGACGGATTCCAAAAACTCCACCAAATTTCATTAAAATCGAATTTTCGAATCGGAGATAATTATATAATTTCTCCATTTCGTAAAAAAATAAAATAAAACACCAAATATAAAATAATAATATTTATTATTTTCATTTTCATTCATTTCATTCCTATACTTTTAGTAATTACACGTAATATATAATAATAATATTTAATTTGTAATAATAATTTAGAATCAAAAATAAACATATGATATGTCAATATGTACAATAATCTCAATAAGTTTTGATAAAGATGCAAATTTTGTTTCATTTTTTTTTTAAATCTATAAACGACATCAACAAATTTGTCAAATTTGTCGACAAAAAAAATATTTTCATACATACAGTAGAGTAGGCCGTGCTTTGCATCAGTTTTATTTTTAAAAGACATTAAAAAACTATAGAGTAAATATAGGAAAAATTGTGTTAAGTGTTCATTCGTATATTCATAAATTTAAAAAATTTATTTTTGAGGTTATAGTTGTTGTAGTACTTGTTTAAATATACAATAAGTCAGTAGGTGCAGTGAACAAACGTATATGTTCTTCTAAATATATTATCATATACATAGATTTTTACTTTTTTTTTATTCGTATAAAAAGGCACATGGAATACATAAAATATTTAAAATAGTGTGATTTTTATTAATTTTAAAACCGATTAAGGGAAAATTTTGAAAAAATATTTTCACAAAATACATATATCGTGCATTCATTTTACCTCGCTACGAAAGCTGTACCACATTATATTCGGGTCTAGCTGCCGAATACCGATCAGAATGTAAAGTGGCGGGGCGCGAGTCATTTGAATCACGACTATAACTGACTACTGATCGTACTAGCTGCAGCCCCACCGCTAATTTGACTGTAGGCGTATCGATATCGTATTAACGGTCATTCGTGGTTTCCATTTGGAAAAGTGTGTTACGGTAAGACTTTTAAATTTAAATATTTTTTTAATTATATTACTTTGATAATGTATACATTGGAAGAGAAAATTCAAATGATAACATGGGCTTTGAAAGGTAATTCTTTACGGGGTATCCAGACCCTTTTCTCTGAAAAGTATGTAGATCGTCCCTTTCCTGCATTAACAACAATATCATTAGTAGTTAAAAAGTTTAAATCAGAAGGTTGCATTTTGGGATGTAAATGTCATAAAATACGGAGAGTAAATAACGATAAAGAAATGCAGGAAGTCATGGTGTGCGCGATGGTCCAATTCCAATATTACAATATCTAAAATGTCAGAAGAGATAGGTATTAGCGTGGGTAAAGTTCATAAGATATTAAAGAAAAATAAATACACATCCCATAAATATCAAACTCATCAGGAAATTTTTCATGCTGATCAACACCGCAGAATGGAATTTTGTGAAATTGTAATAGAACGTGTAAATGCGAATGAACACTTCATTGAGACTATCGTGCTTACCGATGAATCCACGTTTCCGTTGCACGGTAAACACAATCCGTCGAATCTTCGATATTGGTCTATTGAAAACGAGTATCAACAATTGAATACGGGGACACAGTATCCTGAAAAATTGAATGTTTGGGCTGGTATTTATGGGAATAATAATTTATGGGATTAACATTATTTGAATCTTCTTCGAAACGACATTGTCCCTGCTTTGAGAACTATTTATTAATCCCAATTTAGAGAACGTATGGTTCCAGCATGATGGTTGTCCGGACCATGGAACCAGAACTGTGAATGAATATTTAAATAATATATTCCCCCAAAGAGTTATATCTAATAGTGGTACAATTCGCTGGCCACCAAGGTCACCAAACTTAACCCCTAATGACTTTTTTTATGGGGTTACATAAAATCAAAGTTATATGGGCATCAAGACGAAAGGGCTAATAATTTGGAAGAATTACGGGTTAATATCGAACACCAATTCCAAATTATTATCCCTTTCGTCTTGATGCCCATATAACTTTGATTTTATGTAACCCCATAAAAAAAAGTCATTAGGGGCTAAGTCTGGTGACCTGTTGTACTGGCCAATGTTCGAAATTAATTTTATAATAGATTGGGGTACTGTTTAGCGCAAGCAGGAGGGACATTTGAGAATTTAATTAATTGAATTTATTTTCGGTATTTAAAAAGTATTTTATAAGTTTTGGCAAGTTATATTTATTTTCTGTTTAAAGAGTATTTTTTAAGTTCCGAGAAGTTATTTTATTTTTTCTTTAAGAGTTTTTTTTTTATTTTTAAACGTTTTATTAGAAAACGTCTTTTAGTTCAATGCGAAACTTATTGTAAAAATACCTAATTGTACAGTTAAAAGTAATTATAATTTATTAATTTTTGGACGTAAACAATTTGGACAGTCAGTGATAGACCTTCCGTCAAATACCACGAACAACTACTTAATCTGTAATCTGTGGTCAGTCGTTGTTGTGATTCCACTGACTCGCGCCCCACCACTTTACATTCTGATCGGCATTCGGTATCTAGACCCGAATATAATATGATACGGTGTTTGTATCATTTTAATATGAAAGCACGGTATGTACATAATTTTAATTTTAAAAATTAATATCAGAATATGAATGTTTATATGTATTTATTATTACGAAATTATTTGTAAAAAATGTGATACTAATATAAATAAATAAATAATGACAAAAAGAGAAGAAATAAGTAAAATAAAATTTATCTTAACAAAGAAAAAGAGACCTATTATCTATTTTTTGTAATTATTCGTATCAAAACAATAGATTAGAAACATTGGCATCAACTAATGTTAGTCAACATAGGGTGTAAACGTTTATGATACGTTGTTAAAAGAATATTGTTATGATTAGATGAACAGAAGTAATATCAAATATAGATCTCTGGAAAATAACAAAACAGAACAACATAGTTAATTCACAAACTAAGAAGAAGGAGATACAGATAGAACGAACACAAAAAACAGGAGTGAAATTAGCAGAAGAGAATTAATATTGAATCCACAAGTCAGAAGTAAAATTGGGGCTCCAAAAGACTTTGAGAACCATAGATATGGAAAGTGGAAAATCGTGAATTCAGTTAACGTATCTAGAAACACACGAAAATAATGAAAATACATCAATACATCTCATAAAGAATAAAAGGAAAATATTGTAGATACATACATACACTCCGCGCAACATGAATAGGACCACCCGACTTGTTGCAAGCTTTCGGTGGTTTGAAAAACAATTCATTTACTAAAAATACAATGCAAGTTTGTAATGGTATGATATGGCAAATAATACGCATTATTGCGCAATAGTGCCTAACGTTATGCATTGGGTGACGTAAGTACCACATACATATAAAATGCACCGCGCCGGTTGGATACAACCAGTATTTAATAGTAAGCTACCAGATGAGTGTCGAGTTACAACGTGTATCCGGATAAACAAACATCTGTAATTAAGGGTATTGTGCAACGATGGGACGACAGAAGTGCTTAAGTATGGAAGAAATTGGAAAAATTAAAGCGTTCCATCAAGAAGGGTATTCCTCAAGGGCTACTGCAAAGAAAATAAGTCGATCACACCAGGTTGTGAACAATTTTATTAGGGATCCCGAGAATTATGGAAAACGTTTTAAAGGGCGAACAACATCCGTTACAACTAAGAGGGAACGTCGAGCCATATTACGCGAAGCATCGAATTGGGCATTAACGGCAAGACAAATCGCGAATAACGTTGGAACGAATGCATCGGTAAGAACTGTACAGAAGTTACTGAAGACCTGTCCGCATTTAAAACGTTTGAAAATTAAACGACGGCCTCCTTTAAGGAAATTTCAGCGCACTGCACGTCTTCAGTTTGCTCAAGCAAAAATGGGGTGGACAAGAGAATGGCAAACTGTTATTTTCAGTGACGAGAAGAAGTTTAATTTAGATGGCCCGGATGGGTTTTCTTATTATTTCCACGATTTACGTAAAGATGAAGTGATTCAGTCACGAAGGCGAGCCGATGTTGGTTCAGTCATGGTATGGGGAGCTGTTTCCTATAACGGACCTGTTGATTTAGTAATAGTGAAGGGCAGACAGAATTCGGAAAAGTACGTCCAGCTGCTGCAACAGGTGAAAGACAAATTTTCCAACGTTATGGCAGGTGGGCCATTTATTTTCCAACAGGATAATGCCAGTATTCACACCGCGCGCATTGTTCGACGCTGGTTTCAAGAACAAGGCATGGAGGTTCTCGATTGGCCATCGCTCTCCCCCGACCTGAACATCATAGAAAATGTTTGGGGATGGTTGTCGCGTAAATTGTACTCCAATGCTACCCAATTCAGTTGCGCTGACGAACTAGAGCAGGCGCTGAAACGAAGTTGGGCGGAACTTCCCGTTGACTACTTGAGAACCCTGTATAATTCCATTCCATCCCGACTATTTGAGGTTATAAGAAATAATGGCAAAAGTACTCATTATTGAACAATAAAGTATTTTGTTATTGCAAACGAATCTTTTATTTTGTAGATTGGTCGCATTCAAGTGGCGTTTAATTACTCTACTTATTGTCATTAGTAACGTACATTTGCACTGACGTTTACAAAAATTATATTTGGTACCTACATACATCTTTTTATCAACCCTCTTATTTTCGAAAATAACAATTTCAGCGCGCGACCATGTTTATACCAACTACAAATGTCATATATGCAGTTGGTCCTATTCATGTTGCGCGGAGTGTACATACACGAGCATTCACGAATAGTTAAGAGAACTGGGAACAGAAAATTAGCGTTGTTTATTATCATTTTTTAATAAAAGCGTGCAAAATAAAATTTATACATTTGTAAAATTATCACTGTATCAGAATATAAATAACAACACCATTACAGGGGGCTTTGACAGACTATGAATTATTATTACGCCCGCGCTCGTGGTGCGACTTAAGATCATTGTCTGTTAGCAATTGCTTAAACGAGAAAGGACCACGAAAAACCTTCCCGAACAGCAGACCATCGGCTCGAAGCCGTGACCCCCGCCGTAATAAGCCTGAGCTATCAATATAGAAAGAATTCGACAAATATTTGACTATTTTTTTTTTTTGATTAAATTAAATAGAAAAAATCTCTATCTAAAAAATATATATTAAAAGCAAAAAGAGGAACAATTTAATATTTGATTAAGACGCCCCATTATACAATTTCACCTAATTTTTTAAATTTAATCTTTCATCAAATAATTTGTATAATAAAATAAATAATTTAAAATATATTAAGCAAGGCAAATAGTAATTTAATAATTTTTAATATAATTTGACCTAAAAACACTTGGAAAAAACTTGGTTTTTGTTAAAAATATTGTTACTATAGTCTATTATAAATATTGAAGTCAGTCAGAAAGGAATCAATACGTACAATGCTTTGCTTCGAAAAATAAAAAATTGGGGAAAAAAGTAGGTCAGATTGAGTGTATAATTTGGATGTTTTTAAACAGATAATTATTATTCTAAATGCTTCATTATGCATTTAAAAAGATATGTGTATGTAGAGCAAAACAAATTAAAAATTTAAATAAGATGTCAACACTATCCATTTCTTTGTTTTTAATATTTTTTCAAAATTTTCCATTTTTTTTAAATTGTAATAATAATACAGTCAACAACATTTAAAATTTGAGTATATTTATAGTACAATATATGAATAATATTTATATATATATTTTGAATGATAGTAATAGAAATTTGTTTAATTTTTTAAAATCTAGTTTGGATACGTAAATGTATGTCTATATCTATATATTTAGAAACTGAAATTTAACCACATTTTTCACAATTTAGAAATATTTATTTAAAAAGATCATCTCGATTGTTCGTAACAAAAAAATTAATATTTTTTTTCGATTTTCAATATAGTTCTGCAATGATTATGTAATAATTTATTTTTCCTATACTATTAGTGAAATAAAAATATGATTACGATATTAAGAGTAAGAAGACAACCATGAGAGTGCTATAATATACTTTAACACACGTACAATACACATTTTTTATCTGTAACTGCGAAAAAACAATAAAAACACAATTTTGGCCAAAAATTCACCGTTCACATTTTCAAAAATTCTTAAACAATTGCTAATTGAATTTCAATAAATTATATTTAAAATTAAATCAATAAAATGCATGCAATTTGTTCAATCGGATAAAAATTAAAGTTTTATTTATATACAGCATCTCAGATTCCACCTAAGATTAGAGAAAAAAATTAATAATTCAGACAATTTTTTGGTCGAAACAGAATAAGTCATGCTTACTTATTGTAACGACAGTCAAGTATAAAATACGAAAAACTTACGGGTGCTATTTAATGAAAATGAATAATTTAAATTTCGTAGGCTTTCACGGCCGGTATACCTAGTAGATGTGAAAGTGAATAATTGTAGACGTAATTTAAAGAACCGTCGAAAAAGTTATATTATAAGCTGGGAGAAAGAATATTTATTAAGAAAAAATGCTAACTGGTCGCAAAAGAAAAAGTTGTGAAATTCCATCAAAAATTATTATTGACCAAAATGAGTAACGCATTCTATCATCACAAATGTAATTTCCAAATTTCATTGATGAGAATGTTGGAGTTTGCGGAATAGAGGAACTTATATGTCATATATTACTTCCTACAATAAAATCGGAATTTTGGGCACATTTTTTTATAATTCTCACGACCATCCAGAGAATTATGTTCGAAATCATAAAAAAAACATTTGAAACTGTATTGGTCAAACAGTATTTTGTCATATGATATTTTATAGTACGTCAGCATAAGTTTAAATTTAAAACTTATGCTGACAAAAATACATAGGACATTGTTTTGTTATAAACTTGATTCATTGGCTCCAAATTCAGCTTTAAACTACCATCTGCATTATTAGTTCTTTAATATATCATAGAAGAGATACTGAGATTTTAACAAAAAACACTTACGTGGGCAAGGTGAAGAGTTCTCGGCCTGACACAGAGATGACGTTACAATTAACAGAAATTTATGCTTCCTGCGTGGCTGCATGTGTCTTTAGTTCATATGAAAACTTTCAACTTGTTCTCTCAAGTAGTAGTAGACGTCGCGCGTGTTATTTTTTTAAATGGATAAACTTGAATATCGTGCTGTTATAAAATTCTTTGTTTTGGATGGTTTAACCCCTATGGAAATTCATCCGAAGTTGACAAAAGTGTACTGCTCCTTCGATGTCAACTGGTTTGAAGAAGAAGAAAATCATTTTCATCAGGACAACGCACCCGCACACAAGGGTGCGCTGGCGATGGGAAAATTGTGGGATTTGGGGAACGATTTGCTCGGCCATCCTCCCTATTCTCCTGATTTGGCACCCTTAGACTTCCATCTATTTCCAAATTTGAAAAAAATTGTTTCTGGAAAGCGATTCACATCCAACGAAGAAGTTGAAAGGACCGTAAAAGAATATTTTGACAGCCTTCCAGACTCTCACTTCCGGGAAGGAATATTGGGAGATTATGTAGAAAAATAAAATCATTTTTTAAGTTTAAATCGCAGTCTTTCATTATCAGGCCGAGAACTTTTCACTTTGCCCACGTAATCATTAACACACCGAACTGTCACTTCTCGTTCTTTTCCCTTATTTTCTGTTTTCTTCTTTCACTCACTAATATTTAACTTCTTTAACCTCTTCAATACAGCTACCTAAAATTAATTTAGATAATCTTCTTTTTATAACTTTAGAACGTAATCCAGAACACTCCAAGCATTAACCACCCTTACTACACTGGGTTGGTTTAAGATTTTGGGAATTATTATTCATTGTTAAAGGAAGCAATAT
This sequence comes from Dermolepida albohirtum, assembly GCA_031893035.1. Classification (NCBI taxonomy): domain Eukaryota; kingdom Metazoa; phylum Arthropoda; class Insecta; order Coleoptera; family Scarabaeidae; genus Dermolepida; species Dermolepida albohirtum. The sequence goes on from JAVIWB010001687.1 coordinate 117,279, forward strand.
ATTTTGACAAAATTTTGGATGCACGTTGGTAATACTTTCTAAAATTTTGGCCATCGTGATGATTAGATTCCATAGAAAAAATTTTTACCCAAGTAAAATGCCCAAAATACATTTTGAAATTGCATTAGTGGAGGATCATGGTGATTACAGAAAGGAGAAATTTGTCAGTATGCTATAAGAAAGTATATTGAGTTTCATAAGCACTTATTCCATTTATAAATTTCTAATAATAAAGCTAACAATTTGTTAGAATTTTTCATAACTTATATCGTCCAGAGAATTATGGCCAAAATCATCTGAAAACGTATCAAACTGTGTTGGCATGACTTGGAAACGTATATTTTGTAATATATTAAAGAATAGTTACGTTTTCAAAATGATTTACTCTTTAAAATATTGGGTCTGGGAAAAAGTTCGTGGCGTTTTTCCCGATAGATGGCATTGGTTGCCGATAACTAAAGAACAACAAGTCACAGCGACACCACCGACGGCTCGTTTTTTAGATGACCTTCCGAACGTTAGTTTGAGCGTAGAAACATTGTAATCGGTGCAGTGGTTGGAAAGTTATTCGCACTTGAAAATGGAGAAGAATAATGAGAAATTTCGCTATATTCTGCAATATTATTATGATAAGGGGAAGAACGCTGCGCAGGCTTGTGATAAAATTTGTGCTGTGTACGGTGAAGGTACTTTATCGAAATCTGTTGCGCGGAAATGGTTCGCTCGCTTTCGTTCTGGAAATTTCAATGTGAAAGATGAGTCACGCTCCGGTCGTCCAATCACTGAAAAATCTGATGAAATTCCTGAAAAAGTCCAACAAGATAAGCATATCAGCAGTGTCGATATTGGCATGGAGCTAGGCATTGACCACAAAACTGTTTTGAACCATTTACACAAAGCTGGTTACAAAAAAAAGCTTGACGTATGGGTTCCTCATGAGTTGAGCGTGAAAAACATGATGGACCGAATTAACATCTGCGATGCGCTGCTGAAACGGAATGAAATCGAGCCGTTTCTGAAACGTTTAATAACCGGAGATGAAAAATGGATTACGTACGATAATCGGAAGCGTAAAAGATCGTGGATAAAGGATGGTGAGCCGTCACAAGCGTTCGCTAAGCCAACATTGACGCCAAAAAAAGTGATGCTGTGTGTATGGTGGGACTGGAGGGGAATCGTCCACTACGAGCTACTTCCAACTGGTCAGACGATTGATTCTCAACTCTACTGTGCACAACTAGAGAGATTACGCCAGGCGATTGAAAGAAAACGGCCCGAATTGATTAATAGGAAAGGTGTTGTCTTCCATCATGACAACGCCCGACCACACACTTTTTTGATGACCCGTCAAAAATTGAGAGAGTTTGGTTGGGAAGTTTTGATGCGCCCACCTTACAGTCCGGATATAGCACCCTCTGACTATCATCTGTTTCGATCTCTGCAGAACTCTCTCAATGGAATTAAGTTGGTTTCAAAAGAAGCCTGTGAAAACTACTTGATTCAGTTTTTCGACCAGAAACCACAGAAGTTTTTCACCGATGGGATCATGGATCTACCAAAAAAATGGCGAAACATTGTCGATAATAATGGAGCATATTCGGTTTAAATGAATTCGTCCACGCGCCATGCGGGGACCAGTTGAATTTTACTGAAAAAACGCCACGAACTTTTTCCCAGACCCAATATATTCAACATCATTTTGCTCCACACGACCAATAACTGCTTTGAATCTACATTCGACTTCATGCAACCTGTATTATTAATTTTAAATTAGAAAGTATAACATTAAAACTTTAAGAAAAGGGGGACTTTCAGCAGTTGATGATTACAATAAGTAATCATCAACTCTGCTGGATTTCTTGTTTTGATTTATCAATTTGTTTTCTTTTCTCCGTTTTCCACATTCTCTATTTCTTTTCTCGCCCAAATATTAACGTCTATCTTTTTCACATCCTCTTTCTATTTCATTTCTATCTGTTCCTCTTTGATCTCCCAAAAATTAACTTGGATTACCTTCTTTCTACTACTCCAAAAATATAATCCATCAATCTAACTCTCGGAGCCTTAAGCATGTTCAAATAAATGTTTTAATTCTTGCTTTGATCATTCAACCTTTTCCTATTCTTTCCCATTCTCTGTTTTGTCCGTTCTCTCTTTAGTATCAAACTCTTTTTTACCTTCTATATAACCTTCTTTTTCTTTTTTTGATCTTCAATGCAATTATTTAAAATTGACTTAGGTTATCTTCCTTCAACCACTGCTTCAATGTAGTTTATTAATCTAACACTTTAAACATTAATCAGGTGCGAATCTACGCTTAAGTAACTTTTCTAATTCTTGCATTAATCTCCTTTCTCTTGTCCATTTCCTTCAGAAAATTTTCTTTTGTTTGCTCTAACTTACAATTTATTTTTTACAGGATTATTTAATGTCTGAATTCGTAATTTCGCAACTTAAACTCTGACGACATCAATTTCTGTCTAATCAAAACGAATATTGTGGAAAAAAACACGTTCAATAAGTATTACCGCATTAGTTAAGTCATTACTTAACTAATGCGGTAACACAGGATTATTTAATGTCTGAATTTGTAATTTCGCAACTTAAACTGTGACTGTCTAATCCAAACGAATATTGTGGAAAAAAACACATTCGATAAGTATTACCGCACTGGTTAAGTCATTACTTAACTAGTGCAGTAACACAGGATTATTTAATGTCTGAATTCGTAATTTCGCAACTTAAACTCTGACGACATCAATTTCAGTCTGATCAAAACGAATATTATGAAAAAAAACACGTTCAATAACTGTTACCGCACTAGTTAAGTAATGACTTAACTAATGCGGTAATAAATTACATTACTCAATGCTAAAACAATTCAAATAATAAAAGAGTGTACTTGTATTCGAGCAGTTACAGATAAAAAAATTAATAAATTTAACAAATAATCAAATAATTCCGCCTTTCAAAATAAAAATTAAATACAGAAATGTTTCCAATTCAATTGCGGATTTGATTTTATAGCTGTAATATTCGGAAAAGTATTTACAATTTCATCATCGTATCTCAAAATTAAAATGCATTATTATTAAATTTGTATACGTATACAGCTGCGCTCAAAAGTTATGGAACGTATCATATATAAGTCCATGCGTAAGAAAAGAATCGAAATGAAACCCTATTAGAAAATTTAATTTAAATGTCAAAAATATTCATTTGCTTCTATTGGAAACAGGTAAGTGATAAAATATATATATCTTTAATGTATTTTATGCCTTATAATAAAATAATTATTTCCTTATTGTGTAATTTTTTAATATTTATATTAAATCACATATAATAATCGATTCTCATTTTTTTCGCCTTTTATTTTTTTAATTTTATATCACTATTGTTTAGGTTATGTATCTACCACACAACTAAAAATACGTGGTATTTTGTGTCTTCTAGCATATATTATTATTTCACCGCGACAATATACAGGGTGTTTTATTTTGTAGGCATAGAAATTTGATGAAATTTTTAAATTATTTAAATGAAATAGGTGAAATTTACTGAACACTCTGTATACTACAAAACTATTCAATATTACAATTTACATAATCTCGTTAAAAAATAAAAATTGTAAGGAACTCACTTTCAACGCTTTTTTTTCATTAAATATGTTTGCATTTTTTTGTTTTTGTGCAATTGATTTAACTTAGATTTTTTTCAACTTATTTTGGCACCGTATTCGTTAAAAATATTTGTATCGACTTATAGATAGATATAACTTGCTACATCACAATTTAGATTCAAAAAACACAATGTATACGTACATGTATAACGTTTTTTTCTAAATATAAATTTAAAAATTATTAATATTACAAACAGTCACTTTGCAAAACATTTCTTCCAATAACATAACCCTAAAATGTAATGTCAATTTCTCACGATTAAAATTTTAAACTATAAAATGATATTTAATCACTAAGGTTGATATATAACCCCTTTCCACATTATCTTTCGTAATTATGTATACGTATTTCGACAACTAAGTTGTCATCATCAGCAGATAATTAAGCAGTGTTGCACCTGGAGAACTACGGCGATAAATACCCAGTGTGCGTCTTGGCTTTCAACGGTACGGAACGTGTGCGGAATTAACTGTTTCGTACGGGTATTTATTGCCGTAGTTCTCCAGGTGCAACACTGCTTAATTATCTGCTGATGATGACAACTTAGTTGTCGAAATACGTATACAGAATTACGAAACTTAATGTGGAAAGGGGTTATATATCAACCTTAGTGATTAAGTTAATCAACCACAGGCTCCATCAAATTCAAAATTCAACTATAAAATGATACCTCTACATACTGTATTGTGTGCTATTTTCTTTTTTTACAAAAATAAATTGTGTATGTATTTATACTATAAAAAAAAGTTTGAATATCATATTTACAACTTATAGCTTAATATACATACATAAATAGCTCGTTTTCTTAATTTGCATTATTTTTTCCCGCACGAAAATACGTATATAGTCTTATAACCTAAAATAAATATTAATAAAGCCTGAAAATTTATAATTAAACCAATTGACTAGGAAAAAACAACGAAAATGTCGATTTTTTTAACTGTTCCTTTTCATCCCAAGGTACTTATTTGTTTTCAATTAGTAACTGCAATTGCAAAACGAGGTCCCTTGCTAAACTTAGAACAGCCGGTGTGTTGTGCCTTTCTGCCATTTCTGCAAAAAAAATTTACACAAAACAATTCAATAATTCGCGCCAGAAATGTCTGAACTTTATTAAATATTATATTTGTCGCTTATAGATCTACAAAATTGCACTTATTAGGTCCGTATTTTTGTTGAAAATCACGAATCGAATATTGACCGTTAAAATATTTCTAAGGAATGTCAACCAGCCATTAGTTCGTCCTGTGTTCGCAAATCAGAAAGATACCTGTTGACAAAATAAAGGTGAAACTGATTTTGGATCCGATCGATCATCAAAATGTTTGATATATCGTATTTGACAATTTGGGAACAAAGAGAACACTAATATATCGACTGAAAATGTGTTCGTCGAAACTGGTACGGAATAACAATTACTCATTTTTGTATAGTTTAATTATAGGATATGAAAAGTAGATTCAGTACTATCAGAAGACAGTAGAGTAGACGAAGAGGATAAAGATGTGGAAGAAAAATATGGACATTTACAAATAGACAGAGAAAAAACAGTCAATAGAAAGGAGATTTTAAGAAGATTAGATAAGAAAACAAAAATGGAAATAAACCAGGAATATAACATGTAGAAAAAAATTGGAAATGGAATCTGTAGAGGAAAGGATAGAACAAGAACGACTAAGATGGTATGGGCACGTCAAAAATAGCAGGAGAGGATCTGCAGAAGAAAGAGTAGAAGAAGGGCGACTAAGATGATATGGGCACGTCAAAAATAGCAGGAGAGGATCTGCAGAAGAAAGAGTAGAAGAAGGGCGACCAAGATAGTACAGGCATCTCAAAAGAATAGCAGGACATAAAATAGACAAACTTTGAAGTTAAAATAGAGAAGCAAAACCGGAAATCGAGCAAGGGGATCATAGTTCGAAGGAAAATGAACTATAATAGTGAAAAAAAGAAGTGAATTGAGAGGATTTAAAAGAAACAGCTAGGGCTCATAAGGGTAAATAAGTAAAAGGATTAAGTAAATAACCAAGCAAAATCTTTTGAGTGAAGACACTTTTAATACCAAAGGTGGTGCTGAAGTGATCATAGTTCGAAGAAGAATGGACTAGAGAAGTGACAAAAGAAGTGAGTTGAGAGAATTTAAAAGAACAATTTGAGACAGAAAGATATATGAAGAAGATTGACCAGAAACAACTAAATGCTCACAAATACGCTCATAAGGGAAAGAATTAAGTAAGTAATTAAGCAAAATCTTTTGATTGAAGATACTGTTTGTACCAAAGCTAGTGCTGAAGTAATAATAGTTCGAAATGAATTCAGAGAATTTAATGAACAGCTTGAGAAAAATATATGAAGAAGATCGACCAGAAACAGGTAATGCCCACAAATACCTTACGTTAAAGTGTTCTTAAATACACATTTCAGATTTATTGCTTCTTTGGGCTCTTCATAGCTTAGAATTATTAACTCCTCATCCACCCCCCGCCACTCTAAGAAAGGCCCTTCATTTTCAAATGAAAATGATGAAAGTCTCTTGATACCTGATGCTTGAAACGCTACAATTCTTGTTTTGTTGCTGCAAATGCATGAGGCCGAGCATTGTCGTGAATCAAAATGATCCCAGCAGGCAATTTTCTACCATTTTCACTTTTGTTTTGAAGGGTGCGTCGAAGTCATTTAAAAATCACATAGTAGGGTACTGACGTTATCGTCTTCCTCTCTTAGCATGAATTCAGCAAGCAGTAAACCCTCACAATATCAAAAGACAGTTGATATTAGTTTCCTTGTGATCGGGTTTGGTTTTTCTTTTCTTGGTCTTAAATCTTAAAGGTAAACTTGTGCTCCATTAAGTGCCACCGGAGTCATGGAGTTTGCGCGAAACCAATATCTCATCTGCTGTTAAAATGCTGATGAGAAATTCACCACCATAATCATGGTATCGAGTGAAACAATCAAGGGCTGCTCCCATCCGTCGTGCTTCTGTCCAAAGTTTAGGGATTCAGTATAAGCATATTTTTTATAGTCAAGGCGATCTGTGAGCACTTCATGTTAGAAAAATTTCGAAGTATGTATATAATCTGGAAAAAGTGCATGTGACGTGTCCAAAACGAAACGCCTGTTTTCACAAACTTTCTTCTAGCCTGTAACGTGGGATTGCCGGATACTTCGATTTCCACTATCCACAATTGTCTTTTTTTCATTGAATACATTGCACCATTTTCTCAAGGATGGCTTATTCATTATACTTTTACCATAGACTTTGATTTGCACGTAAATTTCAATAGGCCAAAAGTTCTACGCATGCAGAAATCGAATGACACTGCTGATTTCAGACTTGACGTGATTTTCTAATGTCGCTGCTATTTAAAAAAATTTCCAGCAACGTAAATGTAACACAGTAATAAGACTGAGACAGAGAGGGGAGTCAACCGGCACGCACTTAGCTATAGCAACGGAGGACCTGCACGCAATACAGTAAGCAATCATTCTTTACTTTCTGGATGATCTTTGTTTATCAAGTAGATTGTGCATTAATTAATCAGAAATTATCTTATTCAATATAAACTCACCATTAAAAAATTTTATAATGTCAGTAAAATCCATACTATTAGACAAAATTATATCTCTGTATGTTTCTAACAAAGCCAACGCAAGAAACAAGACAAAATGAGTGGAAGACACGTGTTGAGCGGCCCAGATAACCTCCCAGGTTGCGTAAACATCGGAATACACCAATTCCCTTTTGAAATCTAACAGGAACCACCGATAACAGAAGTAGAAATGGGTGTAATCGCCGTGTGAATGCATCAATTCGTACATTTCGGAGTCCAGTATTTGAATCAGAGATCGCATATTGGCGAAATGACAGTCCATCGCGTTTCCGTTTGGGAAATTTTCAACCATCCTCTCCATCAAATGGCAAAAACAGGCGTAAGTCAAGCTTTCTTCGTTGAAAATTACCAGTAAGGGAGCAACGAGATCGCACATTCCCTGCATATAGCCTATGTCGAGATGTTCCCATACGTACCTGAAAATGTTCGATATTAGACCGAAACGTCGCGATTTTTAAATACTACTTACGTGCAAATAACATTACGTAACTTCTCCAGATTTTCACCAGTGAAATACCAGTAATTTCTGTCGCATCTTTGGACGTCTTTTTCGATTCGATGTAAATTAAGTCCAAACGTTTCCAATAATTCTTGCTGCGAATTTTTTCGTTTTACTAATAAACACATCTTTAAGTATGTATACTCACAGAATAGATGCCTCCATTTGAACTAGCTGGAGAAACGCAGGCACTCATCGCAGGGCTTGCCAATCCATGGGATTCGATACAATCCAAGGTATCTAAAGAATTATTTTCTTCGGCCAGAGCGTCCAGATTATTCTTATTGAACAGACTATCACCACCTCCGAGACAAGGCAGATCAACACTAGCATTGGTCACAATAACATTGTGCACGAAGTCGGGCATTTCCTCAGGTAACGGTTCGAAATCTTCCGGTATAGACTCTTCTATGTCATAAACTTGGGAATTTTGCTTTTCCAAAACGGAGGCGTCCGTAGAAACACTTAAGATTTCAGTATCTTTACTTGAATACATAGTATCCATGCTAGAACAGTGAACCTTGGTCGACGAGATGGAGTCGAACTTTTTCAAGTCTTGCCGTTGCACGTCAAAAGGCGTATAGTAATGCACGTGTCCGTTAGATTTCGCCAGGCTTTCTTCTTCCGTTTTGGATTGGCCTTCTTCAATTTCTACAGACTCTTGGCAAGTTTCGGCTTGTGTACGGGTCTCTTCAATTTCGCTCTCTTGCACATCAGGTTTAGCATCTGAATTTTCATGTTTATCACTATTTTCTTCTTCGCTTTCATATCTGATTGTGTTTTGTTTCGTCTTCAGCGGTCTTTTGCTTTGGTCTTCATTCTGATCGTATTCGTAGTCACTGACGTTTTCGAACACCTATTGGGATATTTAAAAAAATTTAATGTTCTTTTTTGCAACGTCTATTGAAAAATAATTTTAAAAATTCTCACTTTAATATCAAGCTGTTATCTAATAGAGAAAACCGTACTCAAAGATCTATTGGGATAAATTTGAAAATTAAGACCTAAGTTAGATTTTTGTCCTTTTTAATTAAGGTCAAATAAAAATTATTGAATTTATTCTTTACCACAAAGCTTTGATCTTAAATGTTCTGATTGTAAAAATAAAACGAACCGAAGGTCAAGAGAAAATACATTGCTTGACTTCAATATAATTTCAACTACTGCTACAAAGGCTCAGGTGTGATAAAATACTAGTCTAAATTTGTAAATTTTGTTTCCTTTCTGTCAAATTCATGTTTTCAATCAACAACACGAAATTTAAAGAAATATCATGAAATAAGTGATTTATATTCCATAACAAACTATCTCTGCTACCTACAGTAATTAAATCCCAAAAATTGCTTGACAACTAGATAAATGTAGTTACCATCGAATTATAAAATAGAAGAAAACCAAATAAAAATTGAATGAATATAACCTTATTAACTATGAAAGTAATTTAAACAAAGCTAGTCGAGTTCTGATTTGAAAGATCTTAATGAATTTAGATGTAGATACATGCCTAATTTTCAGAAAATCACGGAGATTTCATGATCCAAAAATCTGACTTGCAGAAGCATACAACTATAAGATAGAAGGTAATTAAGAAAGTAAGTAAAATACAACAATTAAGAACTAACTTAAACAAGAATAGCTCTTACACCTGCTTGCCTATCCTATATAATTTTGGACGAGATCTTTGTAGAAGTAGAAGCATCATCCGATTCAGCTAGTAAGTTAATTACAACGCAAGAAATCAAATATAATATAAAAATGTAAGGTTTACAAGTTGTTCAAAACAAGAACAGTGAGTGTTAGCAAACATAATTGTAAAATTAAAACCTGAAAACATTCTAAGAAACTAATTTCCAAATCTTTTAGAAAATTTGGAAAAATATTCTCTTACGAGCAAACAAAAGAAGACGGACAAATTATTATAAATTCAAAATCAAAACTATTTAGAAATAAAAATGGGACTAGGCTTCAAACTCATTTAAAATAATGATCTTTATTTATAATAATTCTTTGTAGAACAGAATAACCAACGAATCTAATAGAAGATTAGGCTTTACAAAAGAACAGTGGGAATAGAAAGAGACAAAATTAGAATCTATTGGAAGTTCTTTGTTGCAGCGCTTACATAAAGGGAGTCTAATAAGTTAAGGACTTAATATTATTAAATTCGGTCTTCAATACGTACGTCGTTGCTTAAATCTCGTTGTATTTGAGATGGGACCTGATCACCACTGATGCTTTCGCTACTTAGTTTAGCTATGGCTGTAGCTTGGTTCTCTTTATCTTTCTGTTTCACTATAGCCTCCACAGCCAACCATTCCGACATTGTGTTTTCATATCTAAACATTGAAAAGAGTTTAAACAAAATTTATGGTCACTTAAAACATCTTACGCTTGTTTGGTCTCTTGACTGAGCTGCGACCTTTCCTCGGCCGTACTTCCAAATTTATAATGCCCCAGAAGGTACGGCCATATGTCTTTTCGTAAATCATGCGCTATTCCGCCGAAATAGGTCAGCCTGTAAAGTTCTGCGCTATCTCTCACCACACCGTCCACACATAACTCCAACCATTTCTCAAAGGTTAACCCTGATTGATCGTTTTATAAATATTGAATGTGTAAAAGATTCCTTATAAACAAGCTTACCATCCTCGGCTCCTTCGCCGTTTATTATCTTGGGATTTACCAAACCGCTTAGATGCCTTCGAACCGTCGATAGATGCCGACAATAAGCCAACCAACCATAGAAAGCCCTGGAAATGATCTGTCTCTTCATCGAATCGCAAACCGCCTTTATACAAACACTGGGGGGGCTGTCTGGAACGTTCTGCTCTATGCTAAAACTCTTCGTGGAACTCTCCGAACTCGTGCTGGAGCTTGCCAATTGTACTCTGATTTTTCTGGGTAGTTGAATGTTGGTATCCATGAGTTGATTTCGTTTAACTTCCCAAAATATCATGCACATCTAATAAGTTAACGCTCTCGGATATTTAAGGATTACTTACTGTTGATATCGGCACTATTATCGATAATTCTGAAGACGTAATCTTTAGTTGTCTCTTCTGATTCACTTAAAGCTGCCAAAGGACGTCTTCGCTTACCCGTAGGATTCGTAGCACCAGGTCTTTGTGACCAGAGTGGTGGAACTAGTCTGCCTCTAGGCAATAAGCCTGTTTCTATACAAGATAGGAAGGTTAACAAGTGTCCTCCTGCAAAAAGAATTAATTGATTACAAAACTGTGTAACCCGGATATTGGAGAATACCTTTGGGAAAATGTATTGGAGGTCTTTGTACACCATCTTGCCCGACCAAAATTACTGTACCGCCGCTTTCGCTTTCTTGATGGCAATGAACGTATACTATTTCGTCCAGACGGACTTGAAGAGCGTAATCCCAGTAAACACTATTAAGGAATCTAATGTTTTACAAAAATTATGTATTTTAAAAACGCATAAACAAAAAAGAAACCTATACTATCTAGATTTTAGGCTGGCTTTACGAAGAAATAGAGACATTATTGTATTACATTCGAAACTGGAGTGGTTAAAGGTTTTGGGCCAAAGGTTTTTAATAACATAAGATAATCGGTACATTTAGTTAATTTAAAAAAAAACAATTTAAAAAATATCTTCTGTAAATATGATTCAAAAATCGAAAGTAAATCATAAGTTATTGCTATCTAATTAAATAAAATAAAAGTAACAACTTTTATGTAAAATTAAGCAGATTTTAACTAACCTTTTATCAGTAACATCATCGGTAAAACCATTCATCAGCTGGTTCGGCGTCCATTTTATCGTTAAACCATTCGCTGATTGGTGCAAACTCAAATAACCTGGCATGGGCTCCGTAACATCAGCGTTAGCAGGCAGTACTAACACATTATTCTTTCCGAAAAGTAAAGTTGCCCTCGAATTTTGATGTAGACTCTCGACGTAGTCTTTAGCAAAAGTTTGAGACGCTGACCTAATATTTACGGAGTCTTCTGAACTCGTGTTCAGGGATCTCTTGAAATTGAGCATCGGTCTTCTTACCGAAGGCGGCGTTGATGCAGCGCTGTGAATTCTGTGCCTTTGTACCTGGTATGGAAAGAGCAATTTTCAAAGTCGAAAGGCTTAATAGAACTCATTACCAATTCGTCCGCAGGTGGATCGGTCCAAAAATGATCCGGAGTTTTCGTCCTGGAGTAGTCCAAAGCACACGGGCCAACCAATAAGGAACTTAAGATATTACCATAATCTGGATCAGCGACTAAAGAATCCTTTTCATAATAACGACCCGCGTTGGAGACTAAATAATCTATAATCTTCGCCAAATGCTTCTCAAATAAGGCCAGCCTTATCCAAAGATACCTGGGTAATTGATTACCTTGTAAAGATATATTTTTCTTTAGAGTTGGTTTCGTGACGCTATCACTACTGCTGGATGATCTCTTGTTGGGATCTACGTTTTCTATTTCTTGAACTTTTTTGGAGATCGTAGAGGCTTCAGAACAATGTTTAGCTATTTTGTGCAAGAGTGCGGTCGTGGAGGAAGTTTTGAAAAGACCTAGTGCTCTTCTTTTTAAACCTGAAACATGAATTTGAATGTAAAAATATATTTTTTTAGAACTTCCAATATACTGAAAACGATTTTGTCTAAAAACGGGTTTGTCTAAAAATTACACATCGCCATCTTCTTAGGATTCTATACTTGCACGACCTACTAAAAAATTAACAAAAAGATCCTAAGAAACCTGGCGATACAAACAACAAAACTTTAATTGTAACGATAAATACACGGCGAAACCTAGAATAAAAATATATTAGTCAAACTAATCGCAAAAGTTCTAAGAATATTATTGTTAAAATAAAATTTTCACGCATGGAAATAATTCAGAAAAAAAAATTAAAGTTTGGGGAATATATCATTTTATGCAATAAGATAATAGTAAAAGAAAAACATGGAATTTTAAAATTGGTGAATACGACGACAACCTAACTTATTATCATTTTTTATTTGAAGGTAAGTTAAAATTTTTGTTTCTAATCTGTTATAGTTGTATCTGGAAAGCGGTATCGAGGCAGATGGAATAATTTATCAAAGAAGGCATCCGATAGTTGCGTATGCAGATGATCTGGTGATAGTCACAAGATCGAGGAAAGAGCTATGTTAGAAAGGGTGTTTGGTAAATTGAAGAGCACAGCAAGAACATATGTGCTAGTAGTGAACGAGGAAAAAACGAAGTATATGAAAACACGCCAAAACAGTGGGAGGCATACAGTTATTAGCTTCAAAGTGGAAGGAATGGAATGTAAATTCAAGAAGGTAAATAGCTTTGATTACTTAGGGGGTAACTATAACAGATACTGTAGACGTAAGTTTAGAAATCCAAATGCGAATGGCAAAAGATAGCAGGGCGGCGAGTACTATCAACAATATATTCAAGTCAAAAAAGATCTCGAGGGCAGCGAAATTGAGAATATATAAAACAATTGTTCGACCGACAGTAACATACTCGAGCGAATTATGAACTTTGACAAAACAGATGGAAGTAAAGCTGGAGTTATTGGAGAGAAGAGTGGAGACGAAGAACGAACAAGGAAGTTCGGGAAATTTATAGTAGAACATTCAAATCGGCCTTCGTAAGAGCACAAAGAGTAAGATGACTGAGGCACGCAGTCGCATGCCAGGAAAAACACACGCGAGGAGGATGCCGGAGGAAGGGACTGGTGGAAAGAAGAGAAATGGACGCCCAAGGAAGAGATAGCTGGATGCGATAGTGAGTAATGTGAGGAGAGTGGGAGTGAAAGATTAGAGAAATAAGGCGAGAGATAGAGACGAATGAAGGAAAATTGTTGAAAGGGTTAAGACAATGTAATGGATGTATAGGTTTTGAAATGTAATATGAAATAAACCATTGGCTTAAAGGCCCGTAGGGCTGAAATATATATATATATATATATATATATATATATATATATATATATATATATAATAGTTGTATTTACAAATAAATTGATCGAAAATTATATTTTACAAAAATCCTCTTTTATATAATTTTTTTCCATTATAAAACTAAATAATTTTTTATTCAAAGTAGAACTAATGAAAAAACATTGCCTCCCTCTATCGTACAACACATGAATGTATCGAACGTCAGAACGAGAACGCATCTATCTCGCATGTCGGCAACAAAGTTGTCACAGCGTGTGTAGACACGTTTGCAATCTCGGCGATTCGCCAAAATACATGAATGTTAAAAGCAATCATTCAAATATAAAAACACCCTATTTACTACATCTGTTTCAAAGAATTCACCTGTTCTCAGGTAAACTTGTGTTATTAGCGAACGATTCCTTTGTAGAGTTGATCGTACCTCTTCGATACAGAAAAATAATGGAAAAGCATTGCCCCCCTCTATCGCACAACACGCGAATGTATTGAACGATAGAATGAGAACATCTCGCATGCTTTTTCACTATTTTTCTGTATCGAAAAGGCACTATAAACCCTACACAAGAATCAACGTTAATAACGCAAGTTTACCTGACGATAGGTGAATTCCTTGCAACGTATGTAGTAAACAGGGTGTTATTATTATTTGAAAAATTCATTTTAACATTCAAAGTAAAACTAATTTATGCAAATCTTACTCGTGTAACTTTAAAAATTCACTTTTTATCTGCCTAAAAAGAAACTTCTTATTTCCAATAACGAATCGTTTAATAAAATAAATAATGAAAGGAAAACTCTCTCCATTTCTAACAACAGATTTAACGTAAATTATTCCAGGTTGAAAAACTTTAGCATCGTTGAAGCGTATAATTATTGGGTCTGGGAAAAAGTTCGTGGCGTTTTTTCAGTAAAATTCAACTGGTCCCCGCATGGCGCGTGGACGAATTCATTTAAACCGAATATGCTCCGTTATTATCGACAATGTTTCGCCATTTTTTTGGTAGATCCATGATCCCATCGGTGAAAAACTTCTGTGGTTTCTGGTCGAAAAACTGAATCAAGTAGTTTTCACAGGCTTCTTTTGAAACCAACTTAATTCCATTGAGAGAGTTCTGCAGAGATCGAAACAGATGATAGTCAGAGGGTGCTATATCCGGACTGTAAGGTGGGTGCATCAAAACTTCCCAACCAAACTTTCTCAATTTTTGACGGGTCATCAAAGAAGTGTGTGGTCGGGCGTTGTCATGATGGAAGACAACACCTTTCCTATTAATCAATTCGGGCCGTTTTCTTTCAATCGCCTGGCGTAATCTCTCTAGTTGTGCACAGTAGAGTTGAGAATCAATCGTCTGACCAGTTGGAAGTAGCTCGTAGTATTCCCCTCCAGTCCCACCATACACACAGCATCACTTTTTTTGGCGTCAATGTTGGCTTAGCGAACGCTTGTGACGGCTCACCATCCTTTATCCACGATCTTTTACGCTTCCTATTATCGTACGTAATCAATTTTTCATCTCCGGTTATTAAACGTTTCAGAAACGGCTCGATTTCATTCCGTTTCAGCAGCGCATCGCAGATGTTAATCAATCATGTTTTTCATGCTCAACTCAACGTCAAGCTTTTTTTTGTAACCAGCTTTGTGTAAATGGTTCAAAACAGTTTTGTGGTCAATGCCTAGCTCCATGCCAATATCGACACTGCTGATATGCTTAACTTTTTCAAGAATTTCATCTGAAGTGATTAACTCATCTTTCACATCGAAATTTCCAGAACGAAAGCGAGCGAACCATTTCCGCGCAACAGATTTCGATAAAGTACCTTCACCGTACACAGCACAAATTTTATCACAAGCCTGCGCAGCGTTCTTCCCCTTATCATAATAATATTGCAGAATATAGCGAAATTTCTCATTATTCTTATCCATTTTCAAGTGCGAATAACTTTCCAACCACTGCACCGATTACAATGTTTCTACACTCAAACTAACGTTCGGAAGGTCATCTAAAAAACGAGCCCTCGGTGGTGTCGCTGTGACTTGTTGTTCTTTAGTTATTGGCAACCAATGCCATCTATCGGGAAAAACGCCACGAACTTTTTCCCAGACCCAATATATGCAATTAATAACTTGCCGTGCAATTTATAGCATATTAGAAGGACTTGAATTAACTGTCTCCGTGGCCTAGTGGCGATGGCACATACCCGGAGAGAATGAGATCGTGGGTTCGATCCCACGCGGGATTTTTACATCACATATATGATTTATAAAGCGGGTTAAAATTAGAAATTTTCAGTTTAACGTGTTAAATGCGCACTTATATGCACAGTTTTGTACCTCCATAATATTTAGCAAATTCTTTTGTAGTTGAAAAAAATAAGTTTTCATATTATTATTAAAGGTTTTTAGAGTTTTTTAACGTTGTTAAATGGAGGTAAGTATGCTTTATCATAGTCGGATGTTCACATTTGATAATATTCAACATTCACGAGGTGCATGAACATTCTTGTGACTGACTGTATGTACATATATTAATTAAATTATTTAGTTTATCTGAATAATTGATTAGATTTTGCTTTGATTATTATTTTTTCAATAAAAGTTGTTAATAATATTCTTGAAATGACAATATAACAATAAAGGTGTTATCAATGTAAAATAAAGGACTATTATACGAGGATAGTTTGAGAAGTAGTGAGAATGACACATAGGTGGCGCTCTAATTGGTAAAACAAATGCACTGTAATTTAGGTTGCCTATTTATATGTTTACATTCCGATATTTAGATAAACCGGTTGATTAGTTTATTTTTGACAGCTGATTGAAAAAGAAGCAGCACGTCGTTTTGTTAAAATGGAAAAAGCAGAGTATCGTGCAGTGATTAAATACTTTGTAATTAAGGGTATGAAAGCTACCGAAATAAAAGATGAATTACGGGAAACATTAGGTGAATCTGCTCCATCATCCGTCACAATAAGTAGATGGGTAAATGAATTTAAACGTAGTAGAACAAGCTGTGTTGATGAAGCGCGCTCTGAAGCACCCAAAATCGTGACTTCTAAGGAAATGATTATAAAAATCAATAATATTATTACGCAAGATTGACGATTCAAAGTGAGAGAGATAGCAGACATGGTAAACATTTCAACAGAACGCGTACACCACACTTTAACGAAAGAATTGGGCCTGTCCTAGCTTTAGGCAAGGTGGGTGCCGCGATTGCTTACGACTGATCAAAAGTTCACTCGTTTGCGCATTTCCAATGAGTGTTTGGACCTTTATAAGCGGAATCCGGTTGATTTTTGTAGGCGATTTGTTACTTGCGATGAAACTTGGATACACTACAGTACACCCGAAACTAAACAACAGTCGAAACAACGGTTAGAACGTGGTTCTGTACCTCCAAAGAAAGCGAAAACCACTTTATTGGCAAACAAGGTGATGGCATCAATTTTTTGGGATTCGAAGGGCATTTTGCTCATTGATTACCTTCAGAAAGGTGCCACAATAAACGGACAATATTATGCAGAACTTCTACAAAAATGAAATGTTGAGATTCGTGCTAAACGGCCAGGAATGGCAAAGAAAATGGTTCTGTTTCACCAAGACAACGCTCCCTCGCATACCAACACAGTTGCGATGTCTAAAATCCACGAGTTGCATTTCCAATTAGTACCGCATGCGCCTTATTCGCTGGATCTAGCCCCTTCCGACTTCCACCTTTTTCCAAAATTGAAAACGGCACTAGGTGGAAAGAAATTTTCATCTAACAACAAGCTTATCATCTTCGTAAATGAGTATTTTGCAAGCCTTCAGGAATCGCATTATAGAGATGGCATAAGGGCATTGGAGCACCGTTGGAATAAATGTATTTGATCTTTTAGGAGAATATATTGAAAAATAAAAATTATTTTATATTTAAAATATTCGTTCTTCTTTTCCATTCTCACTACTTGTCAAACTACCCTCGTATCAGATTTGTTTGCTTGAGCGTTAAAAACTAAAATATTTAATACTTAACTTGCCAATTACATTTGCGTTTTCTAAAACAAATTTTTTCCCCTGCAAAAGTATAAAATCAATAGAAAAAACCGAGGATAATGAACCGAGATTGTTTTCTAATGTATTCAATTTATTTTTTAAAAATATTTCGCATTTTTTGTTAGGAGGGTATACCCTTGTAAATTGAAAAACGAAAAACTAATTTAAAAATTGAAAATTGCACTGCTCTTGGAGAAAATTCAATTGAAAAGCAATTCCAAGGTCAATTTAATACACACGTTTCACTACGGCTGGAGTATTTACCCAAGATGATCTCAAAACAACCCCTCTTTTCTACTCGACTCATTTCCACCCCCGCCCCCGCCCTTCGACTACTATTTTTTAAACGTTATTTCATGAAGATGTTAAAGTATTTGAAAATTTTAAAAAAATTTTGAATATATATTATTCCGATTTACATGTATTTTTAAAAGCTTTACCCTGAGACAAGCAAGCTTCAACAGCCCCACACAGTGCAGTAACGCTTCCACTCTCTTCATGTACGAATTTTCGAGTAACGGATTCTTCCATAACTTGTTTAACCTCCTTTTTGACCGCCGTTATCAATTTGGACTTGAAGTCCGTCTCTGGAACGTAAAAAAAAATATATATTTACCATCATAGTAGCAATTCACCTGTTGAAAGACGGAACTTATTCATATTGTGATATCAAACCGAAAATATTACTCATTCATGTCAATTCTTAATTCTTATTAACAATGAATGTATTCAATGAATTTAAATAGCGCTTTTACATAACTCATTCATTAAATCGGAAGTTTAACTTTCGCCACGAAAACATCGATAAATTGATTTGCAAAACTCACCCGTGCTTCCAGACATTCTTCGTGATTTTCGTTCGCGTTCGGTTACCAAAAAATCAAGCGAAAACGTGTCCGAATTTTTCGTCCTCCAACATCAAAGCGTCGTGTTTTTGCAACATTTAATCGTTTCGATCGGATTAATTTTCCCGACCGTTAGCACACCGAAGTCTCTTAGTTACACGACTTGACTGTCAAAGCTCATTTTTTCCGTTCTCCTATCTGAGTTTTCCGTAATTTTGTGTTACACTGCTCGCAAAAACTAATCAATTGATGGACGCTTGCGCGTCGAGCGCCGACGGGAGCCGCGGACCGACAGAAACGGGTATTTGAACGATTAATTTTATCGTTTTTCTCGTTGTATTATCAACATACAGGAAATACCCACCACTGCTTGGTATCAGACTAATGAAAAAAGTTATCGTTTTGAATATGGAAACGCGTAGTTTTTCACGTTAATGACAGGTTTTTAGATATGAATTTGACGTCGATTTCGGATTATTTTAGCGGCTTTTAAATACGCATGGGGAAAAATTTGTGTGTTTTCCAAGGTAAATTATTTTAAACTAATAAGAGTTTTCTCCCTATTTATTATACAATACGTAATATTTATAAGTTCATTTATATTTCCTACATTTATATACAAAATAAATTGAGGCTTTATTAGAAATTTGTATATAATTTTATGAATAATTTTGTATATCAATATTTTGCGCGACAATAAATAAAATAATTTAATCATTTATTTTTATCATTTCCTACAATTTCCTATATTTACTCATGATGTGCTTTATTGAATACAGAACAGATGTCGCTATAATCGAAATATATTTTTATGTAAATATTATTTTTCAACAGTTTCTTAAATTCTATTTTTTTAGGTTTAACTCTTATTTTTAATTTAAAAGAAAATCATATTATGGAAAATAGAGCCGAAGAGATTTTAAAAGGTTTTCAAGTGTATCCTTCAAACAATACTTTTAGTTAGACATAGGTTATGTTTTAAAAAATTCAAATTATTTTAATATATATTTTTCTTCATTTGCTAATTCAGTAATTGGATATGCTTGCGAGATGCTGATGGTGGTACCGTTTTTTGGCAAGGTTCAGAAGATTTAAGTTTACCTAATGTAGAACACCAAGCAAAGGTGCCTAAAAATATTTTACAATGTCGAGCTGTATCTAGAGAATTTAATTTTAGTTCGAAAGAGTCGATGGAGAAATTTCGATTAGAACAAGTCGGTAATAACATTCACTTTTTTAGAAATTAATAAATACACTAATTTTTTATTGTAGAAAGTCCTATTTAAAGGACGTTGCTTGGAAGAGTGGTATTTCGAATTTGGCTTTGTAATGGCCGAATCCACAAATACATGGCAGAGTGTTATGGAAGCAGCTCCAGAATCACAAATGATGCCTGCTTCGATATTAAAGTATATTCAGAAAATAGAGATTTTATAACATAACATATGAATGTTTTATTTTAGTGGAAATATTGTGATCGAAACGAAATTTTATGATGATGACCTGCTTATTTCAACTTCCAGAGTACGGCTGTTTTATGTTTAATAGGAAAAGCACAAACTATTACCATTTCGATATTGGGACCATTGTATTATCAACGAAAATTAGATTTTTTACTTTTGCAATATTGTTTAAAATCTAAGTTGTATATTCTTTTGAATAATTTATAGAGTGTGAAATAGTGTACATATAAGTTGTGTAATTTTTTTATTGTTTCTTTGTAAAAAAATTAAATAAAATAGTTAATGGTTAAGAATATTTGTGTTTTAAATATATCCACATCTAATATAAATTGTTCTAAATTATTATTTCTGTCAAATTCAGGGAATAATAATAATATTTCCTTATTATCCAACAGAGTTAAACTCCAAATATAGGATAAATATTTAACATTAATGTATATTCACATAGTAGTGAAAATCTGCACTCAACATAACATATGCACTAATAGTACAGTAAGCAATCCAAAAACGAGGTAAAGATAAATAAAAAGCCATAATCAAAACAATGTCGCTTAAAAAGGTCTGGAAAGAGATTCATGGTATTAAAAGCCATATGTTTTAACAGTGCCTTTCTTAAGATATTTGTCCTAGCTCTAAGCAAAAAGAATGTTTTCGATGTTCGCATACTAAGTCAGAACAACAAAATCCACTTGCGATAACAACGTGGGAGCACCTATTTCACAATTAAGTATTAAGAAACTTCGCACTGATAAACTTTCTTTTGCCGGTCAATGACTGGCTGGAAAGTCTTTCAAGCAGAATGTTGTAATCTGTGCCAACAGGAGGATAGTAGTCATTATTCTTGTAACTCAAGTATTTCAGAAACCACTTTTGCATCCTTTTCAGGGGAAAATGTTGATATAGGTAATAAGGATACTATATTTCAGTTTACTTCTCATAAAAGCGGAATAGGTTAACTTCATAGCCAGAAGAATATTAAATATGTTTACAAGAATGAATAAGAAAACCCAACGATCCCGCAGCATCTCTACAAACTGCAGTGATATGGTCCAAATCCCTAACATTACTTCTAGGCATCAACAGCACATCCACGTGATACAGAAAGTTAGGTGGTTTATTAATTTTTGAAAACGTAACAACAGCACATTTACCAACATTTAAACAAACTTTGTTAGCAATAAGCCAGTCACGTATAATTTTCAAACTATTTTGCAATATAACACAGTAGGCCTCGGAGTTTGTCTCCATAAATATTTTCAAGTCGTCTGCATATGCCAAAACATCTGGCTCAAATAACATCAGAAGAGCATCTGTAAATATTGGGTCTGGGAAAAAGTTCGTGGCGTTTTTTCAGTAAAATTCAACTGGTCCCCGCATGGCGCGTGGACGAATTCATTTAAACCGAATATGCTCCATTATTATCGACAATGTTTCGCCATTTTTTTGGTAGATCCATGATCCCATCGGTGAAAAACTTCTGTGGTTTCTGGTCGAAAAACTGAATCAAGCAGTTTTCACAGGCTTCTTTTGAAACCAACTTAATTCCATTGAGAGAGTTCTGCAGAGATCGAAACAGATGATAGTCAGAGGGTGCTATATCCGGACTGTAAGGTGGGTGCATCAAAACTTCCCAACCAAACTCTCTCAATTTTTGACGGGTCATCAAAGAAGTGTGTGGTCGGGCGTTGTCATGATGGAAGACAACACCTTTCCTATTAATCAATTCGGGCCGTTTTCTTTCAATCGCCTGGCGTAATCTCTCTAGTTGTGCACAGTAGAGTTGAGAATCAATCGTCTGACCAGTTGGAAGTAGCTCGTAGTGGACGATTCCCCTCCAGTCCCACCATACACACAGCATCACTTTTTTTGGCGTCAATGTTGGCTTAGCGAACGCTTGTGACGGCTCACCATCCTTTATCCACGATCTTTTACGCTTCCGATTATCGTACGTAATCCATTTTTCATCTCCGGTTATTAAACGTTTCAGAAACGGCTCGATTTCATTCCGTTTCAGCAGCGCATCGCAGATGTTAATTCGGTCCATCATGTTTTTCACGCTCAACTCATGAGGAACCCATACGTCAAGCTTTTTTTGTAACCAGCTTTGTGTAAACGGTTCAAAATAGTTTTGTGGTCAATGCCTAGCTCCATGCCAATATCGACACTGCTGATATGCTTATCCTGTTGGACTTTTTCAAGAATTTCATCAGATTTTTCAGTGATTGGACGACCGGAGCGTGACTCATCTTTCACATTGAAATTTCCAGAACGAAAGCGAGCGAACCATTTCCGCGCAACAGATTTCGATAAAGTACCTTCACCGTACACAGCACAAATTTTATCACAAGCCTGCGCAGCGTTCTTCCCCTTATCATAATAATATTGCAGAATATAGCGAAATTTCTCATTATTCTTCTCCATTTTCAAGTGCGAATAACTTTCCAACCACTGCACTGATTACAATGTTTCTACGCTCAAACTAACGTTCGGAAGGTCATCTAAAAAACGAGCCGTCGGTGGTGTCGCTGTGACTTGTTGTTCTTTAGTTATCGGCAACCAATGCCATCTATCGGGAAAAACGCCACCAACTTTTTCCCAGACCCAATATATTAAAAAGCAGGGGACCCAGATTAGAGCCTTGCGGTACACCCGAATTGGGTGTAAAATGTATCGATCGAAATCTATTGCAACAAACAAATAGAATTTTGATAGAGTTAAGATTGAGTAAGACCTGTGAAAAACTAAAATAATAAACATATTCAATTAAAATTTCAAGAATTGTTATGGACTATAAAAAAGCTTAATGGTAAGTAATATTTACATAATCATTTTAATATGATCTTTTATGATCATAGTTCCTTAAATACTTTATATAAATATATTAAAACATAATATATAGAAAACGTTGAACAGAGACGTTGGTTAATGTATCAGGTGATTCAATAAATTTCCAATTTAAATAGGTGAGCGAGTTGAACGTACATACTATCTAAACTATTAAACCATGTCCGCTGACGTTAAACATCAAATATCTATAAATTAAGCACTAGCCAAGTAACACCAAATTTATTATTTTAATATTTATAAATACAAGTAGCATATTAAAAGTCAAGATATAATTTTCTAGTTTATAACTAACAAAGGTGGCAGTTTATTGGATCAGTTACAAAGTGTATTTTTTACTTCCATTGAATTATAATAAATAAATGTCTAAATTATGGTGAACAAAGAGGTACTATGGTGAAATTTAAAGGGAAAATCTGTGAGTGAAATGTTAATAACAGCCATTAAAAGTATTTATAAAAGTACGACTGTAAGTATCTTTACAACCGCATGATAAGGATATTATGAGGAAAAGTATTAAGACCTCCACTGTTCATAAATGAACAAGGAATAAATTGAAGTATAACCACCAAATATATTGTGTGACCTAGAAGTTTACAAATAACAAAGATAGAGGTCTGAAAATATAGCCACTAGAATTGTTGAAATAATACACATTAAGTGTGAATTTAGAAAAAACTAAAGACAGAGTTTTATGAAACGAAGAAATAGACACATATATAACAACAAAAATAACTAAAATTGCACAAATCAAAAAATATAAATACTTGGGAGTGAGATTAAATAACTGAGGAAATCAATAATATGATATTGGCAATGAAATAAATTCTACACGTATATACTGGACACTGCAATAAAGAAATATTGAACGTAATGAAAATAAAAGTATATAAAACGATCTACAAATCTATATCTTTAACTATGTGTACATAATCAAAGCCTATGCTAACCTATATAGTTCAGAAAGCCACATATTTCGCGTGAGACAGGAATTATCATTACAGGTCACCAGAACGAAATATATTAGGAGTAGGAGCGGGAATATCAGAAAGAAACTTAGCATAACATCACTAATATCGAAGAAAAGAAAGTGGGTGGAATATTTGATGACAATGAACAACAAAAGATAAAAACTGAAGATTAAAGATACATTGAATAACAATGTGGCAGAAATCTTAAAAGACAATTTTTAAGAGCAAGAAAAATTGTTTTTTTTTTTGTAAAAAATGTAGGAAAATGTTTAAAATAAGTTTTATACAATTTCAATTACTTTTTCGTTTAACAATATATCAACAGTAAAATCGCAATTCTCAATATATTTACGTAATTTTAACACCCATTTTCAAAATGTAATGCTACGCCCTTGATGCAACGCAAATGTTATAGACAAGGTCAAATTCGTGAATACACATGTATATACGACAATATTGAACTCCTAGTCGTTAAGCAAAAATATCATTACTATATCTTTGAATAAATATCTATAATTAGCTTGTGAGTCCTAACAAATAAGATAACTCAAACACCGTGCGTTTATAAAGCGCATCAGTTCGATATTGTTCTCGCGTGTTTCGGAAAAAAAGTGATAGAAACGCGGAAAAACATAAAATGAGTGGTCACGAGGAAATTGAAAGTTTAGAGAAACTACTTTTGAAGTTGGATCCTAAAGATTTGGAAAAAGTTACGAAAATATTATACGGAAGCAGTTGCAGGTAAGTTAAAAAAAAATATATATATATAAGCTGTTTATAATTCAGGTAGCTATATTTCAATATAGCCAGCATTATAAAAATTAAGTATATACTTTTGATGCTTATTTTGTATGCGTTTAATTATTAAAGGTAGATCTTTCTAGAATAAAGTATGGCATTCTTGCAGTACTTTAGATGTGCCCGAAATCGTGGTAGACGACATAAAAATAATTGCTTACAAATTTAAATGCCAAAAAGAGCAAACCAGGACACCTAGATTAACAAGAGTTGGTATATTTCAAAACAAACTACCTTTGGAGACTTGGGCACCCATTCAAGATCAAAGAAACGCGCTGTATACTCTGGCTGAAAAAACTATCGACGCGGCTGCTAAACTCGGTGTTAACATATTTTGCTTCCAAGAAGCATGGAGTAAATTCGAATTTCAAATAAATAAATTAAATTATAATCAAATTAATTTTAGCAATGCCCTTTGCGTTTTGCACCAGAGAAAAATCACCGTGGTGTGAATACGCAGAAGATGCGGAAATTGGTCCAACAACGAAATTCTTACAGAGTCTAGCTAATAAGAATAATATGGTCATAATTTCACCAATTTTGGAGCGCGATCAAGATCATAACGATGTCATGTGGAACACAGCAGTCGTAATAGATAATCACGGCTATTATTTAGGCAAGCATCGAAAGAATCATATACCTAGAGTTGGAGATTTTAACGAGTCTTCGTATTATATGGAAGGTAACACTGGCCATCCCGTATTTGAGGTGAGTACCAAATATTGTGCAAAAATGGACGATTTAATAGCCACAGTTTTGATTTTACAGACAGAATTCGGTAAAATCGCCATTAACATTTGCTATGGTCGACATCACCCATTAAACTGGTTAATGTTTGGTATAAACGGCGCTGAAATTGTATTTAATCCATCGGCAACTGTAAGTTATACATTCATTTTTTTTTATTTAAAAGATTGATGACGCGATAATTATAATAAAAACAAAAATAATTGACTGCGTTGGCACACCTGAAAATCAATAGTAAAAAATTTTTTTTTTATCTTTCCATACGTGCCTAAAATATGATTATATATTTATTATACTGTGCTTCATAAAGAGACACGTTTTTGAACAGACCCCAAGCCTAAATTACAACCTATAAAGTCGTGAAAATTTGAACAAAAAAGTAAATAAATCGATAATATTACTAGAGCACGGAATTATATGCATTAAAAACCTTGAAAATATGCGCATATATATGCATAATATTTTGTTAAATTATGCAACAATTTAGTTAAATATGCACTGATTGTATTTAAAAAAAATTGACGTACAAAAACACAACAGAATTACAAAATTTATTTAAACAAGTTGTTTGTATTACAAAAGATAAATTAATAAATTAATGTAAAGTACAAACCTACAAACTATAAAATATTACATTTTATTTTTTATAATATTGTAGATATTGGCAATCATATATTTCTCTAAATTTTCTACAAGAAAGGATTCTCTTCGATCAGACAACAAATTTTTATATATAGAAAAACTTCTACATCAACAGCAGTGATTGGTGAAAACTTTAATTTGCATATAGTGGTGGCATCCATTGTTATAGAAGGCTCATAGTTTCCATTTAAAATATTTGAAATTTTAATAAGTTCATCAAACCCTGTATTTTTTGTTAGTACGTCTTGCATCTTCGTTTTTATAGAATCACCAATTTTACATTTAACTTGGTTGACCTTATTTTTTAAATCTGTAATTAATTTCACAGGATCTGTAAGTTCCACGCCCTGTCTCTCTAATGTAGTTAACGTTTCCATAATAAAGCTAAAATTCGCTTTAATAAATGCCAGGTGTTGATTAAATGTAGGAATATTTAAATATTTTTACACTCTTTAATATCTGCGGAATCATCAGAAAATTTTGATACTAACACTGCAATATCATTCAAATAATTTGCATAAAAAAATGCGGCGTCTAGCCACGTACCCCACCTCGTAATTATTGGCTGAGGTAGCAAAGGAGTATTAGGTAAACTGTCTTTGCATATTTGTATTCGGAGGGGTGCTTTTACAAATATTTTCTTGGACGTATTGATTAAACAGTTTACATCTGGATATTGGTTACGATTTCTTCTGCTATTCTATTCACGCTATGAGCTAAGCATGTGACATGTATCATTTATGAATAAAATACTTTTAGAGTTTGTACAGATTTGGTCATGTACATATGTAGCAGCGTCTGACAACATCAATAAAACCTTTTCAGTAGGGACAGCATTGGGTAAATAGAAACTTGTTAATATTTCGTTTATAAACTGTGACATAGTTACATTGTTGGATTTCTCTAATTGTTTCAAACCAATTAAATACGCTTGACCAGGAACGTTTTCACTCAGTACACCTACTAATAAATTGGCGATAAATCTGACACAAGTGTCAGTTGTTTCGTCGACTATAAAATAAATATAATTGGTTCCAATTAACTCCCTAATTTCACTCATGGTTTTTTCGAAAACATTGTTTATATATTTTTTTCTAAAGGTACTTTCGTCTGGTACTGGTCTACCACAATACTTCTCTAAAAACGCTTTAAAAGTTGGATTTTGTAATTTCATAAGCGAAATATTGGCACTAACAAAGGCTTCCATAAATCAAAATTGAATTCTTCTCTATTTTCACAGACTGATGCCGAAGAAATTGTTTCATTAAGCGTTAATTGTTTTGTATTCTTCATTTTCTTCTTATATTTTGTATGCGATGCTGTAGCAATATGTTGTGTAATTTGAAATTTAATGAAAATAGGGGAATCCCAGTTTTTGCCGATACGATACCGGGCGGTTTGTAAAATGTAGGGGAACCCCAGCTCTCAAAATGCAATGTGGGCAATATTTGCTTTATTTAATTTAACAAAAAATTGAAATTATACAAATATGCACGTATATGCATTTTATTCTGATTTTTATTCTGAAAATATGCAAAATGAAAATCAGTTTTTTACATTTGTTTTTGTTAAATTCGTGTAGATATGAGAAAAATTTCTTGGTATATCGATATTATAGAAAATGCAAATGCATATAATTCCGTGCTCTAATTATTACATAACCCGCACATTAAAATTGTTTTTTATGTATGCAGATAAGGTATTTGTTTAGAAAACACATGGAGTTTTATTTATTAGATTAAAAAAGTTCAAATGGTACACCATTACAGATACTACTCTGCGATTTTGCCTTGCTCCTAATGAGGATTAACTGTCATTTGGGTCTGTTCGGAAAATTTGTGTTTCTCTTTTAGAAATGCAGTATAGCATAGAACATTCAACATTGAATATGAAGTATAGAATCTTATAGGCACTAATATATTTCTCACTTCATCCTTGCAAGTTTGAATAAGTACATGTTTTATTTTTTACTATGTTGTAGAAACAGTTTTTCCGACTTATATTGGTAATAATTCACTTTCTTAAATACAGTATAATAATTACTTTACTAGTTAAATCATAAGAATATATTTTGAGTAGTTTTTATTAAAACAAAATATTGATTAATATAAAATATTTGTAATAAACGACACAATAAATATTACAAAATACTGGAACGCTTCTAACAACGCAATATACATGTTTAAATATTTAACATGCACCTTGCGGTAAACTTAAAGAATTAAAAATATCTACTTCCGAATTACCAACTTAATCAATTATTTTTTTTAACGCATTATATAATTCTAATTTATGGATTTTACTTTACTATTTAATTGACTATGTTTATTATAAATTTAAATTAATTAGGATATACTATACGATTGAGGCAAATATTTAATTTGTCGGCTTTCAGAAATTGGTTTGGTCATTCTTCTTTAGATTAATGTTTTAGGTTAGAATAATTTATGTAAGATTAGAATTGTTTGACGTTTACCTTGTCAAATGTTTGACAAAATTTAAATTTGAAAATCAGGCATGTCAACATAAACTTTGAAAGTTGTCGCCAGCTGCCAGCTTAAGAAAAAGACATTCAATCATTTATAGCCGCCCGGTGTTTTATTTATATTAACATCAGTATTTTACAAATCATTTAAATGCGTGACTAATTGACCAAACCAAAGTAATCGGAATTAGTTTTAATCACGATTTATAATTTTCGGTATTTGTGATCTGGTTTAGAATCCGATGTGTCAGGGAAGTATGCCGTAAAAACTATGACAAATTACATATCAGTCAGTGTCTGTTACGCAGTACTTCGTGGTAAAACGCAATCCATTGTTATGTACGTATGCTGCAACTAGTTTACATGTGTCGAAAGAGTAACTTAACAATAGGTGGTACATTGTCTAGGCCACAAGTTTGTTATCACTTCAAATAAGTTCTAATCACTCTTTTCACATGACACATTCTGTTATACGTTATGTAAGAGTAATAATAATGATTTTTTTCATATTAGCATAGCGATATGTACATGAGTTGTCAGAACAAAAAGAAAATATATGCTTACATATACCAACATCAAAATAATAATAATAATTTTAATAGTTAAATATATAAATATATAGTATCTACTTGTATACCAAAGACAACGTAAACGAATATTTATCATGACAAATATTCATTTAAATCGTACTATGTTATAATTATGGTCCAAGATCATCTTTCCTGAATAGGACAGTACATGTATGAATGTAAAAAACGCATTAAAGAACGTAGAGGTTATGTAAATAATAAGTCCAATGCATACATAAATCACGAGCACTTACAAATACTGGGAGACTATAAATGTTTGAATGATTCTCAAGTAATTTATCTTTGGATTTATTTTTATGTTAGAATAGATTATGATTGATTAGAATTGTTTACGTCCTATTTTGTAAAAAAAATTATTTAAAAGTCAGGCATGGCAACATAAAATTGAAAAATTATTACCAATTCAATATAAACGATACTTTAAATATATGAAATAGTTGATACAGTGCAACCAGTATAACGTATATCTTTGAAAGAGTGTCAGTGATTTTTGTATTTATACAAAATTATATTTTATTTACTTGAGGTTCGCACTAAAATCACTTTTCTTTATTTCATGTTATTACAGACTGGCGATTTGAGTGAACCATTATGGGGTATCGAAGCTAGGAATGCAGCTATAGCCAATAGCTATTTTACTTGTGCCATAAATAGAGTGGGAACGGAAGTGTTTAAAAATGAATTTACTTCTGGCGATGGCAAACCTGCGCACAAAGAATTTGGACATTTTTATGGGTCTAGCTACATAACGGCGCCAAATGGATCTAGAACGCCTGTAAGATTTAGTTTAATGCTTGATAAAGAATATATAAAAAAGAAAAGAAAACACTAACTTAACTCGTATTAAGAATTCAATAAGATTCTCATTGTCGCTCGTATGGAACATGACATAACGCCGCCTTTTTCCAATGATGTTACAAAGTTGTTCGGTGGCAGCACTTAAACTACAAAAAATATCGTATTTTATTGTATCATCTGTTCATCTGTTTTTGTTTTTTGATACTGTTTATGCTTACTTTACAGCTCAATACATCTAATAAAATTACAAACCAGAGTACATACTGCTTTGAAAATACAGAAAAATAGATTTGAAGAGATGAAGACGAAATTTTATCAAACGTATATCAAGTTAACAAACGTCAAAGTTAGAAAAACAATTAAATGAACAAAATTATTTCATTTTAACTATATTCATGAGCAAAATTGAAATACAGTTTTGATATGAAACTTCTGTAAACTAGTATTTTCCTTTTATTTTGAAGTATAAGTTAATTCTAGAAGTAGCATACGGTTTCAAAATCCACTGAATTCTGTAATTCAATTATTGTCCTAAAATAAATAAATTTAAATGAATTAACATTATACTGTGTTTCAAAAAGCAAGAGACAAATTTTTGAACACACCCCAAGCCCAAATTATAACCTATAAATTTCATGAAAATTTGAACAGAAAAGTACATAAATCAGTAGTATTGTTACATAGTCCACCCACTAAAATTATAGTTTTTATGTGAATAGAATACAATATTTGTTTAGAAATCCCATGTAATTTTATTCATTGGTTTAAAGAAGTTTAAATATTACGTCATTATAGTTACGACTATGTGATTTTTGCCTTTCTCTCAATAAATGAGAATTAACTGTCATTTGGGTATGTTAAGAAATCTGTCTCTTTTTGAAATGCAGTATACCATAAAACATTTCATATTGAGTATGAAGTGCAGAATGTATAAACAGCAATATATTTCTCACTTCATCCTTACAAGCTTGTATAAGTACTTGTATAGTACTATTTTTTACTATGTTGTAGAAATGGCTGTTCTAACTTATACAGTGTGAGCAACAATGAGTGACCTGATCCTAAACTTCTTTCCATACATATCACCTCAATATTTACTTCCTCTTAAAAGTGAAATTAGACAGTGTCTCACGCAATTCCAATAATTATAATAAAAATATGCTAGCTACTATGTAAACAACAAATACTACTGTGAAGACGGCATTCTCGCTGCGTATATGTCTTTAAAAAGACTGATGAAGGCTAGCATGTAAGTATCAATAATGGATATTAATCACAAAACAAGTTCTGTACACTGCACGTCAATGAAAGGTTAATGACATAAACATAGAGTAGGAAAACTCACTAGAAATTACTAAACTGCTAACTTCAGATAGAAAAAAGGAAGTAAGTACTGATATGGGGCGTGCGGAAAGTAGTAAAAGATCAAGTCAATCATTGTGGCTCACTCGTTATCGGTAATAGAAAGGCTTATTTGCACTGTAACACTATCAATTGTCATATAAATATTAAAACCTTTCGAAATGAAAATTTGTCAACGATGTACTTATTTTCCATAAATTGTGTACTTCATTCACGGCGTGAAACGAACTGTAGATCGATCTAGTATTGACATTAAATTTAACTTCGTTTTTTTATTTTAGGGTTTACCACGAATTGGTAATGGCCTCTTAATATGCGAAATGGACTTAAATATGTGCAGACAAATAAAAGATTTCTGGGGCATTCAGGTAATATATGTACATTTATTCATACAAAATAAGAGAGTAGAATCTCGGCTGATGCTTTATAATGTTACCATATTTGATCTTTTCGCATTTTACAGTTTATTACTAATGTATTTACGTAGGAATATTTATATCATTCTATAACAAATCTCAACCATAAAAAAATTTAAATGCTTCTCATGCATAAACTTCAATCGGCCTGAGAAATCGAATTTAACGAAACGCGTGCAAAAAAATAATCATAGTGTAACCGCACATTGTCTATACTTAATCAAAAACAAAAACAATTACCGTTCACTGGACAGTTACGAGAGGATATTTATATTAACTTATATGTGAACAAATCAGTGCGTGTTTGGTTTTTGACGGGAAAAGTTGTGTAGAGTTATTTCGTACGAGTTTCACCGTGGATCTAGGTGCAATACTGTAATTAATTATCTGCAGATGATAACGACTTAGTTGTCGAAATACGTGTACAGAATACGAACATTGACGTGATAAGGGGTTTTATTTAGCTTTTTTTGATTAATGTTCAAAATTTGTTATGAAAATGCAAAATATTTCCACATACATAGCTACGAAATCGATTTTTTAAATATTATTTAAGCAAATTATAAAGCAAGGAATTAATCTGAAGAGACGAGAACGGCAACGTTGTGAAATGCTCTCACAGATCAGCTTATAAACGACGCTTCTAAATCACCAGGTTATTCAATAAATTTCGTCGTTCGATAAGAGATGGCGCTATTAGGTTCGTCGTTTTATTTTTCTAAAAGTTGTAATATTTTTTTTGAACATGTGCGAAGTTTTCTCATTTTATATTTTCTCATTCGTATATCTACAGGTGTTCAAAGTTGACCTATCACAGTATTTTTTACAATGGAAAAAATTGAATATCGTGCAGTGATAAAATTCCTATTTTTAAAAGGTGTGGGACCAAAACAAATTCATGAACGATTGTTGAAAGTGTATAAAGACTCTTTACCTTCAATTAGAACAGTAAAAAGATGGTTCGCCAGATTTAAACATGATCGTACAAGTCTTGAAGACGATCTACTGGAATGATGCCAAAAAGTGCATCAACACCAGAAATCGTAGCAAAAATACAGGATATGGTTCTGGAAGATCGTCGATTAACCAAGAGAGACTTAGTAGAAGCCCTAAGAATCTCGTTAAGCAGTGTGAGCAATATTCTGGTTGAAGTTTTAGGTTTCAGAAAGCTATGTGCAAAATGGGTGCCGCGTTCGTTAACAATGGAACAAAAACACATTCGAATGCAACTTAGTCAGTAACATTTGAAGCGTTTTAGAAAGAAAAAATAAAAACGATTTTGTGCGTGGTTTCGTCACTATGAGACTTAGGTCTACCACCATGATCCTCAATACAAGAGGTTAAGGAGTGGTTTGAACCCAGTACTTCGGCTACGAATCGGCTAAGATCCAGAAATCGGCCAAGGGTTTAGCAACAGTTTTTTTGGGATGCAAAAGTAATTTTGTTCATGGATTACCTCCAAACTGGTAAAATAATAAACTCAGATTGTTATTGTAACCTTTTGGATCAGCCGGATGAAAAATTCGTTAAAAAAGACCTGCTTTACAGAATAAAAAAATCTTTTTACATTATGACAACGCACCCTCTCACACAGCTCAAAAAAGCGTCGCAAAAATCAGTCAATTAAAGTACGAATTGTTGCAAAATTCACCCTATTCGCCAGTTTAAGCTCCCTCCGACTTTTGGTTGTTCTCTTATCTCAAGAAATTCATGCGTGGAAAACGATTTTCATCGAACGAATAGATAATAGCGTCCGTGGAAGCGTTTTCCGACAGTCTTCCGGATACTCACTTCAGGGATGGAATCCATAAATTAGACGATGAGTGAAATAAGTATATTGAAGTTCACGGAGATTGTATTGAATAATTGTATTTCAAACCATAAAATTTTGTTTTTATTATCGAACGATAAAACTTATTAAATAACCTGGTAATTCAAATGAAATTTACCTACATAAAGAAGAGTTGGGTACTATATTAATAAACATATATTATATTAATTTTAAATCCATATAATTATTCCAAGATCCCGTTTATATCAGAGAAGATAGTATTCTTCATAATATGTTAAAGTATTGAAAGTAAATATCATTTTTATTCTATTGTAACTTTTGTATATAAATATTGTATTTTAAACTACATTAACATGAATTCTGTTATCCTCTCCTCGTATATAAATACATATATAAGATGAATTCTCTTATCGTCTCCGCGTTATATAAATATATGTACATATATTTAACTCTCACTGCTTTACTTCGATTGTGTGTTGCTATCATTTTAGATGACACAACGTCTTGGGTTATACACGGAGAGTCTTACGAAAGCCATTGACCCAGAATACAAACCACAAGTTATCAGACGAAAATGAATGAAAAAGAAATTATGTGGTATTTTTGGTTTTCCGATATCTGTTTTTAATTAATACTCTTTATTTATAGCGTTTATTATATTTGCTAAAGTCGTATAAACAATAATGCATTTCATTTCAGTTAATAATTTATATCTTGTAAATACTGTAAAAATTGTAAATATTTACTCGGTACTTATGCAATAAAGTATTTTTTTCTTATTATTGTGTCGTTCAATAAAAAGAAATACCAATTAAATCTAATTATTGCATTGTATTATTAAAGTCTAGTTTTTATTTTATACATTTTTTAGAACGCAGTTTGAGTTAGTGTTAGTTTGAATTGGGTACTCCATTATTCGGACAACACTTGGATTTCATATTCCAATTTGCTACAAATAAGCAAAATTTTACCAACACAAGTTACTCGATAATATATTTTTTGACTATTCATGTTAAACGAATGACTATTCATGTCGAATGAATGATCTCACTTTCATATTCCTATTAGATGCTAGAAGTAGACTTCTCTTTGATTTCGAATAATCGGCTACCCAATTTAGCCCAGCACTACTTTAAACTGACTAATAGCAGTAGCTAATTGATAGCTCAGTCGCAAGTTACTGTATTTTCTGCTCAATGACTTATTACGCTGGAGATTTCGGCATCGACCTGTTGCCTGGGAAAGCTTTTCGTGGTCTCCTTCCTCATTAAACTAGTTACTATTCACTTTAATGAGACGAGATTCTCATTAAAGTAAATGCTGACTGCCACAGACATTAAGTCACATGACGAGCGTGGACGTAATAATAAAAAACGACTTAACAATGTCCTTGTAATTGGCGTTAAACTGTTGAATGATATTACAGCATTGATTATAAATTGTATTTCATAATTAAAACAAATATTTAATACGTAATGTTAATAAAAACATTTCTTGCAAAATAATTTATTAAATACATTATTTATATTGTTAAATCATAAATTATTTATTTCATTCATATCTTAAGAACATTTCTAGTTTATAATATCTTATTAATACGAAAATTTATTCTAGAACTAAAACAATTATCTGTGATATATTCTTAATTCGTAAAATATAATTAATTAATACAAAAAGGTATAAATAATACGAAACAGCACGTTGTCCATCTCTATTAAAATATCTCAACTACAACTCTGTCTTTCGCTAATTCTTAGGTTTGAAACTAGAATTAAGCACATTAAAAGTTTGAACAATAGTTATGAGATGGCACCACCAGTAAAGCGAAAATTTATTTTATTAATATAAAAATTAAAATTTATC
Source organism: Dermolepida albohirtum (assembly GCA_031893035.1). Classification (NCBI taxonomy): domain Eukaryota; kingdom Metazoa; phylum Arthropoda; class Insecta; order Coleoptera; family Scarabaeidae; genus Dermolepida; species Dermolepida albohirtum. Next base: position 152,656 of record JAVIWB010001687.1, read on the forward strand.
CTTACAATGAATAATAAATCATACATAATAATTATAAATTAAATTACTTATTTTCTTTAATATATTCTCTGTAAGTAGTATTACAAAATATATTGTAAAGAACGAATGTGAATTATTTTTTCAAATATTAATTGCACAATTTCGGATAATGTTCAAATTTGCAAGATAAGTATATTTAAAACTATAATTTATAACTACTAATAAGCAACTGAAATTTTAAAATATTTATGGATACAAGTGAAAAATTACTTCTTACAATTAATAAAGCTATTATGCAATAGATGTCAGCATATTAAATAGATTGTCTTAGTAATTTAAATAATTGCATTTATTTTCAAATATGGTATTTACAATTAAAATAAATGTAAAACAACGACTAATACTTCACCAGTACCAATTATTATATCAAACAGACTAAATGACGGTGTATATAAATTTGTTTACGTTACACTGTTTATTATACAAGAATATAATAATTTGAACACACCGAAACTTAAAAAATTGTAATTCATTTAAAAATGAAGTAAAAAACTGTTCCACATATATATTTTGAGGTTCGCAACTAGGTATGTAATTTCGTCTAAGAAAACAAATGTTAATTAAAATTACTTTATTCTCCTTCCTAGCTATTTACAAGTTAATCTTAGAATTAGATAATCCTTTCAACAATCCTTATAAAGGTAAGTTATATATATATCAACAAAGTATATAATCTTTTTGCTTGTTATAAAAAGAGGTTAAGGTTTTATATTTATCAACCATTTAAAAAAAAATTAAAGCAAAAGAGTTCGTTATCGAGGGAGTTTTTGACTACGTCCTTTAGCAGGTTCAAGGGGGGTGATTAAGCTAGGCGATTTTGTAATTTGCTCTTCTCACTCAGCTTGTTTACGTATTGTTTGTCCACCGTAAGAAATCTTTTTAAACGGGTACCGTCATAGGGGTTATCAGAACCAGGGGGTTGCATACGCATCTATAAACAACAAGGAGGGTTAATTTTCTACTAGTGAATTACATTGGCTGGAAATTTTTGGTTAAATTGTAAAGAAAAATAAAACAAAGAATAAAGTGTAATACCTAAGTACGTCACAAAAAAAAATTCATGCACTATTCCATATCAAAAATGTATAAAATTAAAAGATTAATGTAAACTACCTACCATTCCTTCTATTCTCAACATACAAATATGTAGAAGTGGTAATATGGAGCATGCCTTCTATTAAATTCTTATTTATTGTAAACTATTTTAGTATAAAGTTGGCAATATTCGTTGTGATATTTTTCAATGCTACCACTTTTATAATAAAAACAGCCTACTCTGAATAGGAATTTATTTGAAGGTATAATATATTATATGTAATAAGTTAGCATTCTATTATTTTTAGAGAATATGCCACCCAAGTAAAGAGAAAAATGTGAAATTGTGGTGAAATAAAATAATTTTGTGAGAATTGGGTCTACATTTCTGTTTTTAAGGCAACTACTATTTGCAAAATTGATTTATAACTTTTAAAGTTTATGGCCTTATTATTTATAAAAGAAAATAAGTTTGAGTCGTTTGAATAAGTAAATAATTAAATTTAGATAAGTTTGAAATTAATCGAAACCATTATTACCACATCAAAAATGATTTTTTACCAAATACCTACGCCATCTATGATGCATTGATCATTTTCTTTTGATATTACTCCTAAATATTTAAAACGTACGTATATATACGTATGTACATATTTATGTTAAAAGGAATTTTATTATTTTGAAAATAATAAACATTAGTGTAGCTTAGTTAATACGTATATATTAAAAAAATAACAAAATAAATATTCTTTATAAATATTAAACAAATATGTTATATCCCATATACCTAATAAAGTAAGAGTCTATCAAAACTTGATTGACTTGAAGTGTGTTTCGATTTACAAGTTCCGGCCTTTACGAATTTAATAAATCGAAAATCTCAAATAAAATTTAAAACGACAAAATATATATAAAAAATATTTTAAATATAATTTAGTTATTTTAAATTATTATAGGATTTATTAAATACTGTATAATCCAAAAAAATCAAGTTTTAATATTATTTTTTTTACCCGAATTATTTAAATTAACTACTACGAAATAAATACACTACCATATAAACTACTGACCATTAGTATACCACCACAAATTAAAAAAAAATAAACTTAATTAGTATGACAAGCTGTTAGCACACAGAAGGTTCTATCTCTTTTTAATTTGAAATTCTTTTAAAATTTTATATTTCGCGCTCATTCACACACTATTTTTTTCGTTATATTAGGTTGCCAGTTGACGACGATATTTTTCTGTGTAATTGCACAATTCACATTATATATATTTTGCATATTTTCTATTTTATTTTATGTTTTGGTTACTATTATATTTTAGTAGCCTTCTCCTTTTATATTTTTTCTTTTTGTATGCGTTTCTGTAAAAAAAATTTGATTCATGTTAGTAAATTTCTTGATGATTTCAGTAATTAAAGTATGTTTAAAAAGCAAAAAAAAAAACCTTGTATATAAACTTACACTGTCGGACTTTGAAATATGTTCAAAATATTTATAACAAATGAATATTTTTGGTATTCTATTAATATTTTAAAATATCCCGCAGTGTAAATTCTATACAATTTTTTGCACATATAGTTATAGCATATACGTTATTGCAAAAATACGAAAACGGTAAAATATTCAACATTTCCTATTCATACCATTATCCTGTACTTTTCTTTACAGGCGAAGTCCGATTCGTCCACATCCTTGTAGCAATCGCTCTTGTAATCGGGGGGTAAAGGTTTGCCTTCTAGTTCGCACAGCTTTTTCAGAGGTCTAGCTCTGAAATTAAAAAAATTTTTGTTAAATTATTTATTACATGGGGAATTTCTTTATATTTGAACACTGCTGTTCAATAAAAAAAACATCTCGATGCAAAACTAGTTATTGCCAAGTGATTCTATATAGCGAACATTCCTAAATTTCACTTGTGTGATGCATATGTATTAGGTAAGCAATTAAGTTCTCGCTGTTTTTCAAGAGATGGCTCCAGTAGTAAGTGTTGGTCGATTGTGACATAACCAAAACGTCATGAACCAAGCTTAGATATATGGTAAACAAACCGCTTTGACACATTAGTGATTTTGTTTTTGCGTCATATATTTTTGGTTGTGTGAAAACGTCTGATTTTGTGCCAAATAATCGTTATTTGCGGGAAGTGTTACTTTTCTTCGTTCATTCGAAGAAAACGGCGGTTTAAGCGCATCGAGAACTCCAAAAAGTTTACGGAGATGCTGCTCTAAGTGCAACAACGTACCGTGATTGGTTCCGTCGCTTCAAAGACGGTGATTTCAATGTTGACTACCGTTCGCGTGAAGGAAGACCAAAAACCTTCGAAGACGCTGAATTGGAGGCATTGCTCGATGAGGATCCGTGCCAAACGCAAAGAGAGCTTGCTTCAGCATTAGGAGTTACTGGCCAAGCCATTTCCCAGCGATTGCATGCGTTGGGAATGATTCAAAGACAAGGAACTTGGGTTCCTTCTGATTTGAAACCAAGAGACGTTGAGCGTCGGTTTTTCGCCTGTGAACAACTCCTCCAGTGGCAAAAAAAGGAAGGGTTTTCGTCATCGCATCGTTACGGGTGATGAAAAATGGATTCAATACAGTAACCCAAAAAGAACAAAATCGTGGGGACTGCCCGGTCATGCTTCTACGTCGTCGGTTCGGCCGAATATTCACGTTGCGAAAGTTTTTCTGTGTATTTGGTGGGACCAGGGTGGTGTTATTTATTATGAGCTGTTGAAACCGAACGAAACCATCACTGGGGAACGGTATCGAACTCAATTGATGCGATCGAGCCGAGCACTGAGCGAAAAGCGGCCACAATACGAGCAGAGGCACGAAAAAGTGATTCTACAGCATGACAGCGCTCGGCCTCACGTTGCCAAACCCGTTAAAATCAACTTAGAAACGCTCAAATGGGAGGTCCCACCCCACCCGCCATATTATCTAGATATTGCGCCATCCGATTATTGCTTGTTCCGTTCGATGGCACATGGTCTGGCTAATCAGCAGTTCTGCTCATATGAAGACATTTCAAAATGGCTTGATTCGTGGATAGCCTCAAAAGACGAGCACTTCTACCGTGACAGTATTCGAGCTTTGCCAGAAAGATCGGAAAAAGTTGTCGCTAGCGATGGGCAATATTTTGAATGATTCATTTGTAAACATTTTTTCACAATAAAGTTGCATACGGTAACTTATTTTTAGGTTAAGTTAAATAGTATTTACCTACTATTAAATTAATTATTAATTAAAGAAGAAAAATTATAACAAATACCCAAATGTTCTTCATCTCATTGCAAAAAAATTGCTAAATGATTATAAAATACTTGAAATGTACAATAATGTAATAGCTTTCAACGAGTCCATGATTTGTTTTGGATTAATTATTCTGATCGGCTGATACTATTATCAGAAGCTCATATTGTTCACAGTTGAACAAAAGCCTGTCTTGAACTTTAGTTAATATCGAGAGGTTAGTTCTTCGATGTTGGCCACACGGGTTTGAAGATAATGAAGAATGTGTAGGGAAATGGTTTTCGAAAAGAAGTTAATGTTCGAATCGAATCTCTACCTATTATAGGATGCGGAAGAAAGATCAAAACTCGCGGGGCATGGTTACGTCCCTGAAGTAGACCGATCAATCTTTGTCAAGACCACAAAGAGTGTCGTCTATCCACTACTCTTATTGAAACAATGAATAACGTGTGAGCAACAATGAGTGACCTGATCCTACACTTATTTCCATACATATCACCTCAATATTTACTTTCTCTTAAAAGTGAAATTAGACAGTGTCTCACGCAATTGTAATAATTATAATAAAAATATGCTAGCTACTATGTAAACAACAAATTCCAGTGAAAACGGCATTTTCGCTGCGTATATGTGAACTGAAGACTTTAAAAAGACTGATGAAGGTAGCATATAAGTATAAATAATGGATATTAATCACAAAACAAGTTCTGTACACTGCACGTCAATGAAAGTTAATGACATAAACATAGAGTAGGAAAACTCACTAGAAATTACTAAACTGCTAACTTCAGATAGAAAAAAGGAAGTAAGTACTGATATGGGGCGTGCGGAAAGTAAAAGAACAGGCCAATCACTGTTGCTCACTCTGTATTATTACAAAAGGTTGTAGTATAAATGTGTATCTTAGCTTCTAATGCAATTTTTGCAGGTTATTTAAGAAGTTGACACTTATAAATCACTCTTTCGTCATTAGATGGCGCCATTAATTCGTTCGAATAGAGCTATTCTGGTTATTTTGCGAACAGTAGATGTATTATTTGACTTAGAGAATTTAAAACGGACACCTTATTCCATTAATATTATCCGAAAAAACAGGTATAAATTTTACGAAAATTTTAATATTACGATAACCCCTGTATATAAAAAAAATTGTAAAATATTAAGTTTTTGTTAGAAACAAAAAATTTAATTTTTTTTTTGTAAAATATTTTTTATCTACAATATTTTTGTAGTTTCTGATCGAGAAATTTTTAACACGTAGAAAAAGAATCAGAAAAGACGACCCTGACAATATAAATTGACATTTTAGTTACAAATTACAAAGTTGTATTACAAAAAAAAAGGACTTTTTTAAATCATAAAATGCACATTTAAATAATAAAATAAAATATTTTATTTTTGTTTTGTACTCACTTGACTATAAGTTTGTCGAATCCTGTTGGTTTCTGTATTGGACAGTAAAAAACATCTGGAGTATTTTTGTCAAACACAATACTTTTCCTCATCATATCTTTGGCCATATTTAGGCCTATCACAGTCGCAAGGACCACGGTAATTAAGATAAACGACTTCATCTTTGCAAAAATTCAAGAATTACTCTAAAAGAATTTGTTTAAAAAAAATCACTTTTCCTGTCCCCGCCTAATACATTTAGAAAGTTGTTTTGCTACAAACAATTCCCAATTACGCAGAGAAACTATTTAAAATATCTAATTATGAATTTAAATAAGATTAATTAATGTAACACACCTTTTTCTAAAGAAATAATTCTTCCTGGTCCTCAAAAAACTAAGTCTTACAATATGACTGTATACTTCTTTCCTAGTTTGGTAAATTCTTTGGTATAACACCTACAACTGTTAACTATTAGTCATCAGAACTACTAGATATACTTTCACTGTTTTAAGGTAAATTAAATTTACATTTTTGACATATTACAATAGATTTAATTATAAAATAAAAGAAGTAAAAATTTAAGTTCAATATCACAATTATAATCACAAGTATTTATTAAAATATTAAGCGACACCTTTTTATTGAACGGCCAGCAGCTTATTGTTCGACCATTGTTAAAGCTTGAGGTTATTTAACCTCAAGAATGGATTGAACAAGCGTTTCTAGTCGTACAGTCAAGGTAAGAAGCATTTACGAGTGTTTGCTTAAGATATATGTTGCGTCATGCCTTGTAAAATCTATTATTGGCGATTTGTTGGCTTCTAATTAGTTGACTTAACATTTATTTACATATAATAGAATATAAAATTGTGTACCATGTGTAAAATAAAATGAAAATATATGTACATATGTCGATGTTAGACTATACTTGTAATTATATATATTTAGACTTTATGCTTTAAATTTTTTTTTAATTTATATTTAAATTTAAATATCGCGCTTCGTTGTATGTCAAAATGATATTTGTATATCTGTCAAACCTCGTAGTTGTCATATAACTATTGTATATTTAATTACGTTAGTTATCAAAATTGAAAGGTTGGTATTATATACGCGTACATAACCTAAAACGCAATTATTATTGTTAAACATAAACGTCAATTTCACGATTTTTTTGTTTTTTTTTTGCGATTTCGAGTACTGAGACACTTTCGCGAATATTTCAAAATTACAAAAAGATACGGAAGCGACGTTCTGTTTTTCAATATCGCCAGCGGGTCAAAATACATAAATTAGGACTGTCAAAACATCGAAAATCGATACTACGCCGGTTCGACATTATACGGGCATATCTCGCGACCCTAAGACGCTATCGTGTAACTGTTTATTTGTAATCAGCGTGTCCGGATGCAAGTCGAAGCATCAGAGCATCGATAATCGACACTTTGCATTTTTTGGATTTTTAAATTTCATCGTCTGAGGTTAAAAAATATCAAAATTCTCAAATCTCTAACTCCGGCATTGTTCATCTGATCTGCGTGAACTTTACGCCGAATAAAAGCATTTGCCGACTGACAAACTGTAAAGCCCTTTAACAGATTAAACTGTTTGGCTGCAGTATCACTCCAACTTTCACCAACATTCCGGGCTTTTTTTCCGGAACAATTCCGGTTTTTCAGACATACTTCGACAACAAGGTGTCGCTGCGGGTTCCGGCTTGGACTAATCGATATACGCGTTCGGTGGTGTACGAACTGTCGCCGAGAGGTAATTGGTTCCCGCAACATAGTGTTGGCACCAAATCTAATGTCAAAATTCGAGTTCGAAGATTTTCGTTTTTGAATTTCGAACCAGAAACAACTCAAGAATTTTTGAATATGTTTAAGAAGGCTGTGCGAACGATTTCTCACTGAAAGCTCACGACTTCTTGCGTTTTTTGGCAATTTCAAATTTCGAGAGGCGTTTTCGTAAATATCTCGGAAAAATATATAGGATTGCGGTTCTGTTTTCCAAAATTAGCAGGTCGAAATACATAAAGTACGACCGTCGAAACATCGAAAAGTCGCAAAATTTTCGGTCTTCTATAATTACTGTATTTCTCAGCCAAATATTTTCGACACTTCGACCAACCCGTTGTCTCACTGGCACGGCAACATCACACAACGAATATGTAGACTCAAATTTTTGCACTAAACTTGTTACTGCCTGTCTACTAGGGCGAGAATTACGACCGAAAATCGAAGTTAACGCTCTTAAAGTAGCGGTCACCGACTCCGAATTTCTGTAGTAAATTTTTATAATTTGCAGACGTTGTTCGTTCGTGTACTTTACCATGATGAAAATGTTAAGTTTACTGAATAAATTGACAGTGACAGTTCGATGATTAGTGAAAGGGTGCGTTCACAAATTGAATTAAAAGTTGTCAAGTCCCTATTGGAAAACCCTTTATAAAGGATCTATCAAATAAAAGTTTGTATATATATCAGGTCAGTCCATAAGTTCGTGCGTTTTTAAGGTGATTTTAAAATAAATGAAAAAAACATTTTTTAGAGATTTTTAATCCAAAATATGTTTTCCTGCATTACCTACAATCTGTTCCCAACGATTTGGCAACTGTTTGATGCCCTCCTAAAAAAACTTGTTGTCCTTTGAGTTCAAATACGTCTCGATAACCTTTTTTAAGGCCTCTTGTGACTGCAAGCCACGGAAAAGGTAGTAGTCACACGGTGTAATATCAGAGTACGCTGGATGTGGCATGAGCTTCCAACCGAGCTCCTGAAGTTTGCTTAGCGTTGCTCTTGCAGTGTGTGGTCGCCCGTTGTCGTGGTGGAATAAACCTTTACGTCTATTCACTAAGGACGGTCGGTTGTTTAAAAGTGCTGCATTGAGATTAGTCAATTGTTGGCAGTAATAATCTGCTGTAATGGTCTGGTTCGGCTCCAACAGTTCAAAATAGACGATGCCTGATATATCCCACCAAATTGACAGCAGAACCTTTCTTAGGTGAAGGTCAGCTCTTGGTGTGGCTTCCGATGTTTCTCCAGCATCTAACCATTACCGCTTTCGAATTGGGTTATTGTAAAGAACCCATTTTTCATCGCCAGTAACAATACGATTCAAAAAAGGTTAATTTTCATAACGCTGTAGCATCTGAGAATACACATTCACCCTCTGCTGCAAGTTTGCTACTGACAATTTGTGAGGCACCCGTTTCCCCAACTTTGAAACCTTGCCTAGGTCCTTCAGATGTCTGTAAACAGTTCCATGAGTTTAATTTAACCTTGCTGCCAGCATATCCATGCTTAAACTTGGTTCTGATCCCACTAGTTCCTGCAAGGATTTCCCATCAAATTAAACTGGACGTCCAAATCGGGGTGCATCCTTAGCTTCCAAATTTTCATCTCGGAACTTGAAAAACCACTTTTAAGCAGTCCTTACACTTATTGTGTTCTCTCCGTGTACCGCGTTTATTTCTGCAGCAGCAACTGTTGCTTTTTTCCCATTTTAAACAAAAAGTACAAAATATGCCTCTTGTACTCGTTTGATGAGTCACAAAAACTACGTCTTGCCGTACTTAAGACAATTCGACTATGATACTTCTGAAACAAAAACGAAAAATTAAGAGAACACGCAATAAACCAACAGAATAACAGGGTTTTTTTGCCACAGTAACGAAAAAAGCGCACGAACTTATGGACTTACCTGATATAAAATCCATATAATGCAGATTAAAAGCAAAATTAAATAACTTGAAGGGAAAAAAAATCGGAGCGTAGTTAATATAAATTGTTTTATTATTTTATATTACTCGAAAAAACCCAAACACAAAAGAATAATAATAGTTATTTTACTTATACATTTTATATATTTTTGAATGTTTGTGATGCTGCAGCAGTTCCATCTAAAATTGGTAGAAACAACAAAGAATATTTAATCATTTTTTTATGTCCAATCGACCTGGTCTAGAAATGAAAAGTCATTTTGGTGTCCAGAAGATAAAAGATTTAGATATTCTTTTCAATTATTTTAATAATATTTTAAGCCTAATTTCAGAGATTTCTAACGATTTTTTATATGCTCAATTACCCTGACACCCTGACTTAGAAATAAAATGCCATTTTGGGGTATTTAATACCGAGAATTTCTAACTTTTCTGGGGATTTCTTAACGATTTTTCATGTTTTTAGCGCTTTTTAGTGACCTATATGTTTTAAAAGTATTTTCGGGCGTCCAAAAATTGGGTTATTTTAAGGGAGTCTAATCCTTTTGCTCGGTAGTTTTCCAAATATTTTTAACGTTCTCAATTGCCGTGGCTCTGAAATGAAAAACCATTTTGCAGTGTCTAAAAATAGGGGATTTTTTAAGTTTTTCGGACTTTGATGATTTTTGAATAATTTCTTTTCTGGTGTCTAATTTTTGATAATTATAGGTCTTAATTAATTTAATGTCTAAAAGTTGAGGTACTTTGCAAACTTTCACTTTTTTATTAACTTTCAACTATTTTTTTATACGTGCTCAGTTACCTTGGTCCAGAAATAAAAAGTGAAATTTTTCATATTTTTTCAAGTTTTTGTCCGTAAATAACATTTAGTATAGTGCTTATGTACCATATCTCAAGCCGGGCCTGTTTTTTACAGAATAACGCAATTGAAACGTTTGACATAATGGGTATGGTGATTTCTTTCAAGTTGTTTGCAAGCCTTTCAATTTGCCTTTAAAAAGAAGATTGTGCTTAATGACGTTTTCTCTTGTACAAAAAAAATATTTGCATAATAATCTCTTAATTATCCTATAAAAAATGGTAAACGTATTAAAAAAAAGAACCTTGCATTTATAAGACAAGTATGTGATAAATGATGGAAAAGGTTATAAACATTATAATATTTCATGTTATGCTCTAATGGCAGTTTTAGTATTCCACAATTTATATGTGTTGCATAATTATTGAAGTGTTGGTCAGGGAAAATTTTGCTAAATTGACCTTTACGTCAATGCAAAACTTTGAAATTATAATCTTCGCGTAACAGGTTAAAGACATAATCGCACATGTGAATTCTGTTATCACAAATACGAAACAACGTTCGTTCTCGATTTCAACATCTTTGGTCCACTAATTTCATTACATATTGGTATATGTTTATATGCTCATGCTTATAGTATATTAAAAAAAACAGTTAGAAAGCGAACATCATCCGTTTGTGTAATCTGTCTGAGGAAACAAAGATATTTTTACGGATATTACGGACACGTAAAATTGGAAGAGTACGGATTACATTTTATGGTATGTTCATTAACTTTTGCATAAGAAATGTCAATATTATTATGTGAAAACATAATTCCCTCATTGTGAGCATAGAAAACGTCCAAGGTTGTGTATTTTAGATGTATTAATAACTTATGTAAGCACCTCTTAATATGTATTTGTCATATTTAGAAGCGCGCGTTAAAATTATAAATATAAAAAATATATACTTCTTTTTTTATTGTATGAATAAAAGTAATATAAAAGTTTCTCTTTATACATTATACCAAAAAAATTGCATGTTTGAATTCAAATTTTCCCGCTTAGTACGGCAGCGACATCTCCACATGAAACACACGTATTAAGTCGGACACTCCACCATTTTACAACTAAAAAAAGTGTTAAAAGTGAATCATCTCCTCTTGTAAATAAACAAAGAGTTCGTGAATCACGGGGCGACTCAATTGATTATAATTCATTTCATCTAAAACAGGATGAGTGCTGAGAAGAGTTCCTTAGATGAAGAGTTGGAAAAGTTAGATCACGCACAGTTGCTGGAACTAACGCAGAGCTCCTTGAGACGTTTATTAGCGTCCGATCCACTTCTAAACGATCTACCGTCGGATGTGACCACGGAGGAGGTTCTGGCACAAGTTGCAGTCGCACAGGGACAATCTATAACAATTAATTTGATTAGAAATACCGAAAACCCTTTATCTGTAGTGGTGAGTAAAATTTAAGGTTATGTTTGAAATATTGTTTACTTCTTAAATTAACAAAAACGATATTAAATATTAATAATGTCTTTATTGACCCAGTTTAATAAAATAATCAAATGACTTATATTGTAAACATTCCGATATAATTTTAAAGCATCTACACATGATGCAAGCCACTCCGCATTTTTAAAGTAATCAAAATCGTTTTCATTAGGTCATAAAGTTATTAAAAACATACAATTAACACACGAATTTTTACGAGAATTTATTTTCGATAAACTATATTTATATATATATATATATACGGTTTTATAAGCGGATTTCTTTACCTTTGATGTTTGATGTGTCCTTGGTCACTTCTAAGAAAATATAATTTTAGATTTTTGTTTATAGAGAAAAGTAGTTTCGGGAAATGTGCAGCTTGTGTCATGTTCAAAGAAAATATTGTTTAATTTTGTAGGAATTATTTTCAAATCTTACAGAAATCGCTTTAAAATATGTATGAAAATGATCTCTTTTTGTCAAGTCCATAATTTTACATTTTTTAAAATTTTTAACAATGCTTATTTTGTTTTAAAATACCTCAATTTACATAAAAAACAATGTAAATAGTCAATAGAAAAAGCGACAAACAATTACCAAGTTAAATCGAAAGATATTTGGCATGGCAGATCACGTAATAGGTTCGTTACTATTTCTCATCATATACATTAGTCTTAATTGTCTAAATTATTGTGAATTGATTGTTCTATTTTTCTCTAATTGTGCTTAAATACTACATAATATAAATTTGATGAAACGATTTCGCAACTTTGAAGTATAAATTCAATGTAGGAGTTAATTAGAGATTTAACTTTGCGGTATATATTTACGTCATTAAGATGTCTGTTTTAGATCGTTTTTTTTTCTGTTGTAATTATACAGGGTTGGGTAAATGTATGGATCCACTGTATCTTGAGATCTATCTCGTGATCTAAATAAAATTTTTACATTTAAGTAAATAAGGGATTCAATTAACATATTTATGTTTAAATCAGACTCCGGGTTTAGCCGAAAATGATAACTTTTTTATTTTTAATGAAATACTTTATTTTTGAAAACTTTAATGGAGCTGTACGTTGGGAGTTCAGTAATAATAAGATTTAGCACTGTTATATACGTGGGCAAGGTGAAAAGTTCTCGGCCTGGGACAGAGATGGCGTTACAATTAACAGAAATTTATGCTTCCTGCGTAGCTGCATGTGTCATTAGTTCATATGAAAACTTTCAACTTGTTCTCTCAAGTAGTTTGTTTGCAAGAATTTTTGTAGTAGACGTCGTGCGTGTTATTTTATTAAATGAATAAAATTGAATATCGTGCTGTTAAAAAATTCTTTGTTTTGGATGGTTTAACCCCTATGGAAAATCATTCGAAGTTGACAAAAGTGTACGGGGACTCTGCTCCTTCGATGTCAACCGTTAAAAAGTGGGCAGCTGAATTTAAACGTGGTCGTACGTCCATCGAAGGTGACCCACGTGAAGGACGGCCAAAAACCGCAACCACACCAGAAATCATCGAAAAAGTACATGATATTGTGTTGGACGATAGGCGAGTGAAAGTGAGTGAGGTAGCTGAGGCTGTGGGCATATCAGAAGAAAGGGTGCGAAACATTTTGCACAAAGAATTAGAGATGAGAAAGCTCTGCGCAAGATGGGTGCCGCATTTGCTGAATGTCGATCAAAAGCAAATGCGCAAACGATTTTCGGAGCATTCTGTGCACCGATTTAACAAGAATCCGACCGATTTTGTGCTGCAATTTGTCACCATGGATGAGGCGTGGGTCCACCTCTACACGCCAGAAACGAAACAGCAGTCGAAGCAGTGGGTGGAAGCCGGTGGCTCAGCGCCAAAGAAAGCGAAGTCGATCGCATCTGTCAGAAAAGTCATGGCCAGCGTGTTTTGGGATGCAAAAGGAATCTTGTTAATTGATTACCTTGAAAAAGGCAGAACAATTACAGGCGCATATTACTCTAACCTTCTCGACCAGCTGGATGCCAAAATTCGCGAGAAGAGGTCTGGTGTGAAGAAGTAAAAAATCATTTTTCATCAGGACAACGCACCCGCATACAAGGGTGCGTTGGCGATGGGAAAATTCTGGAATTTGGGGTACGATTTGCTCGGCCATCCTCCCTATTCTCCTGATTTGGCACCCTCAGACTTCCATCTATTCCCAAATTTGAAAGAATTTGTTTCTGGAAAGCGATTCACATCCAACGAAGAAATTGAAAAGACCGTGGAAGAATATTTTGACAGCCTTCCAGACTGTCACTTCCGGGAAGGAATATTGATGTTAGAAAAGTGTGTTGAACTCAAGGGATATTATGTAGAAAAATAAAATCATTTTTTAAATTTAAATCGCAGTGTTTCATTGTCAGGCCGAGAACTTTTCACCTTGCCCACGTACCTGGTTTTTCTTTTTAATTACTTTATTTTAATATTAATATAATGTCTTACCGTATATTATATTAATATTTATGAATCATAATTATTCATATAATTATATTTATTATTTATTCACATTATCAAAAACATACTAGTAACTATTGCAATTCCATATGTCTATGCTACTTGATATGATTTCGCTGACAAAGAGTTCGTTTCCAACTGGAGTATTTATATAAGATCGTTATTTCCGACCTTTTATCTATCATTCCATATAAATACTCTCGAAATTATGTTTTAAATAGTACTCTGCAACTAGCATCACAATAAAGTTTAATTAAGAAAGTGTAATTTCCTTATTTGATAAAGAACTCAATAGCATCCATTTTTTTCAACGACAGAGATATTTAATTGAATCTAATAGAACAAATTTGATTAAAAACAAAAAAGAAATTAAGGATAAATATAAACAAAAACACAGTCAGTTGACAAAGTTCTCTAAGTGATGATCGTTCAGTTCCAGACAGAAAGCAAATCTGTGAATAAATTCTCTAATGGTATTTGCTAATGCCTCCAAGAATGAATTGCATTTTCTCAATTATTCTCTGCTACAAGCAGATTATGCGGTCCTCAAAAATCTAGTGAATTAAAACTGGCCATTCAATGAATCCTTTACACCCTACTTCAGGGATGGAATCCATAAATTAGAAGATCACTGGAACAAGTATATTGAAGTTCAGGGAGGTTATATTGAATAATAAAATGTATTTTAAACCATAGAATCGTGTTTTTCTTAACGAACGATAAAACTTATTGATTAATCTGGTACGGTTGATCAAAAAAACAGATTAATTTTCGTATTCTGTATACGTATTTCGACAACTAAGTTATCATCAGCAGATAACTAGTTACCGGATCATACCGCACAAACACCAAATCTATACGGATGGTATTTTTCATGCTTCCATATTTTAGCTATTAATTGGCATCGTATATCATAATTTAGTGCGAGAGATGTAGTAGAGTTTGCGGTACTTCTTCTAATTCTACAGCAATATCTTGAGCATTAACTTCATTAAACTTTAATTACGATTTTCGGTTGTCCGCTTTTCACTAAATTTTCAATATTTCCGATCAAATTATGCCTTCTCAAAGTTTTTCTAACGACAGCTCGTAGTATCGAATATCTATCTTGATGTAAATCGTGAAATAATTTTCATACATCCTGATGAGTTCTGACGCGATTACCAAAACCAATCATCAAAATTTTAATACGTTCTTTTTCAGTTACATTGAACCATTCTTAATATTTAGACGTCTACAAGGTTATTATTAATTCTGACTACAGATTCCAGATTAAGTCAAGTATTGACTTTTCCATTGTTTACTTAATATAAATATGATTTTATAATGTTAGTTTAAAGTAAATATCTCTGTCGCTAGTGATCAAAATGGTGGTAAACGTTGTTATTATTGAACTCCCAAAACAGAGCTGCAATTCTTAGAAATATACAGGGCATTTCATTTAAAATAAATGAGTTAACATAATTTCTGGCCAAATCCTAAGTCTGCATATTTGTGGAACATTTTATTAGGATTTAAGTAGCCGTATCAAAAAAATTAGAATGAATCTACAGAGGCTCAAAGTTATAATGGAACAAATAATTTTTTTACGTTCTAAGTTAATTTTGAGAAAATTTAATGCTTTAATTATAAACAATTTTGTATATTTTATTAAATTAAATCTAGGTAGGAAGTATTTACTAAAAATAAATCAGCAGTGCCGCCAAATTTTTATACAGTTAATAAAAAAAATGGCAATACTGAAAAAAAGATCTCAAAGCAATAATGGAACACCCTGTTATTTCACGTCCGAATTGTTTTTTAAAGTTTAACAACCAAAAACATATTTTTCTTATTAAAAATTTAAAACGGCGCCGCGTAGTGTTCAGACTTCACCAGAGCTCAGGGAGCTAATAAAAAAATTATCCAAGGAGGGCAAAGCTGTTCAAGAAATCGCAGAAATCGTGAATTGTGCACCTACTGTTTTTAACATTATTAAAAGATTTGAAAACAGCAATAACTAATAAATCAAGACCCAGTAAAAATAAAATCTTCTCCCACAATGACGAGCAGTGGCTAGTGCACCAAATTAAGTGCACTAAAGTTGGCAGCTGTAGCTCAAAAATACCTTGGAAGGAAAGCAAATACAGAAACAGTACGTATCGTTCTTCGGAAGCACAATTTTAATGGTCGAGTTGCTAGAAAAAAAACCATATATAAGCGACATTAACGAAAAAAAGAGTTTCCAAAAAAATACCGAGACAAGGACTTTTCTTTCTGGAAGCAGGTGTTACTTTCTGATGAAAGTAAATATAATGTTTTTAGGTCTGATGGACGCTCATACGTATGGAGACGAGCAAATGAAGAGCACCGTAAAAATAATTTGCAACCTACAGTAAAACACGGTATGGGTTCAGCGATGGTATGGGGTGCTGTATCTGCCGGTGGATCAGGGAATTTACAGATAATTGATGGGATCATGAATCACACTATGTTTTTAGATACGTATATCTAAATACGAAATGACAAACTAGGCATTAAAGAGGGATTTTATTTTTATCAAGATAACGATGCCAAGCAAAAAGCTTATAACGTCCGGTCGTGGCTTCTGTATAATTGCCCCCACGTTTTGGAAACCCCATCACAATCACCGGACTTAAATATTATTGAGCATGTTTGGAGTTATCTCGAGGAAAAATTATACAATTTCCACTCGCGAACAACTAAAGGCTGCTATTATTAAGGAATGGTTAAAGATCAAACCTTCGCATTGTGAAAAACTCGTAAAATAAATGCCTAAACGCTTAGGATGCGTATTAAAGTCAAAAGGCTTACCTACAAAATTTTAACTACCAAAACTTATAAATTTTGCGATAAAAACTATATGTTTAACATGCATTTTTAGTTACTTTTGGTTTTTGTTATTTTTTAAGTGTATAATTTTAGAAATGAATTTGTTCTTATTGAGTTTTCAAATGTAGGTTACAACAATTAAAATTAAAATAAAATCTTTTATTATCTAATGCTTATTAAGTTTTTTTTTTATAATTCTTATAATTGTTTTAGTGTTCCATTATATTGTTCCATTATAACTTTGAGCCTCTGTATATATTTGCTCAACCCTGTATTTGTAAACGTAAATAAATATCTCAGATGTTTGAAAAATTATTTAATTTTATTGATTATATTTTATTTGAATGTCGTTTGGGATATAAGTAGTTATAGACCATAACTTATACAATTTATTGGAACACATTTTATTACGTATTTGATATATATCACCTTATCGTGGTGGTGTGACCAATTTTTTTTATAGATCACCTGTTTCCTTGAAATTTATGATGATATATTTGCGCGGGCGAAGCGGTATATCATAAAAAAGAAACAACTGCAACATATTTACAGCGAAATTCCAGTATTACTCAACGCTAGATTAACGCGAACTTCCTTATCTAAAAGAAATTTTACATCTGTTTGCTATTTGCTCTTTTTTAATCTGTGTCGTTCACCTGATTAAAACTGGGTCAAATTACAACTGATTTTTTGCGTAGACGCATCTATAAATTATCGTTAAAGATATAATATTAAAGTGTGCCCGTGTAACATGAGATTAAATACTTAGGTATGCAGTTCCCATTTACTAAATTAGAATCATAAAAAAAATACGTATTTTTCAAATTTAAATAAAGTTTTTTAATAGAAAACAAAAAAGTAAGTATTTAAGGTGTTTAAAAAGTCTCGGATGTGTGAAATTTGATAAGTCACCTTCAAAGTAATACCCACCCCACCCTCTTATTCCAACGAATTGATTAATCGATCGTCTATAGCTTGTAGCTTTCTCATCTATTCTTCTTTTATGACGTCATTTGAACTAAAACCAAGATCATGAATTGACCCTTTCAGTTTTAGAAAAACTCAATGCAGGTTTAATCACTGAAGATTGATATATAATCCCTTGCCACATTAATTTTCGAATTCTGTATACGTATTTCGACAATCAAGTTGTCATCATCAGCAGATAATTAAAAAGTGTCGCACCTGGTAAACTACGGCAAAAAACACCCTTACGAAAACAAACTCCGTACGCGATCCGTACCGTTGAGAACCAAAATGTACACTGCAGTGAAGGTTTGTTAATGTGATGCAAAATTCGATGTAACTTCTTTTCGAGCCATAACTTTGTGGCCTCGGTGGAAACTCGCTGTGTATAATAATGCGATAAAGAAAATAGTGAATTGAATTCGACTATCCTTTTAGTCTTGATTTAGCTTTGAAACACTATTCACTTGATTGTTGCCAAAAATCTTAAGGAACTAGTTCAGATGAATAAATAGACCATTTTACAGAGCAATCACTTTTTTAAATTAAAATGTATCTCACTGTAACTTTCATAACTTTCAAAGCTATAATGAATAACGTCCGCTTGTCTGACAACAGTTTTTCCTTCGAACATAGTCTTGTAACCTATTTAACACTTTTAAATAGCGTTGTTGGTTTAGCTTGTATATGTCCAATAGATTCTTAATGAACCATCTCTTCATCACCGAATATGCGCTTATAAGACGCTGTAAGTCCGAGGATTTCCTTTATATGCTTCCACGTTTCGTTTTTGGAAGCACGAAGCTCCATTTTTAATTATTCTTGAAGACTGGTACGTCACTGTTGCTGGTTTTGTTCGTCTATCAAAAATTAAAACAAATATTTCCCAGAAATCCTTCTTATATTCACTTCACTTAAAATGGTCTAACGATTCTCTCTATATCGATTATTTGGAAAAGGGAAGACCAATCACAGAACGATATTATGTCCACTTACTAGAGTATCAACGGTGAATTAAGAGAAAAAAACTATCATATTTGTGGTGAAAGAAAAACTGATTGTTTCTCCGTGATAATATACCAACTAATTGGTGTGTAATTGTAGCTGCTTTTTTTCGAACCTGAAGAAATTCACAATAGCGCACAGCCTTGCCGGACGTCTGAATAGGTGTGATACATTAAATAATGTATGTAGTTTTAGCGCAGGAAAACGATTTAGAAATTTATTTACACTCGTCGCAGTTAACAATCCACCTTTGCGAGGCAACTTCGCGTCATTGGCATGATGCAAACTATCGACAATGACTACACGTGTTCACGCCCTTTCTGTTTCTGTTGCTGGTTATCTGTAGGATTATTCAACCTTAATAATATTCTGAGTATATTCGTTATTGCGGGAATTTTCGAATAAATATAGCTCTTAATAGTCTGAGAAGCTTGTAATAAAAAAAGAAGAAAATGAATTAAGAAATAATTCTGTTCTGTATCTATTATCAAGTTGTATTGCTTTAGTTATCGTATTATTATGAGCGCATAAGCTTTGTAAAACAAATGCCTTTGTATTTTTTAAATAATATTGAACACTTGAAGTTTATCTTTATCATGTTATACCAGTTTATTTGTCGAAAGGTTTCCAAAAAAAATTTGCCGTATATTCTTAGATCTTAATCAATTATCAAAGGAAATTTCGATAATATCGAACTACATAAATATAATTATTATTTTATCAGATTTCTTATAATCCAGTTAATATTAATGTAAAGGATAAAATTTAATTTTATGATTCGTTTATAATTGGCAACAATTGATTGCGCTTTTATATCTTAGAGATAACATTTTCTTTTAATACTTCTTGTATATTTTTTAACAGATCCCGCAACAGGGGACGACCGTACGCGATCTCAAAAAAGCCGTCCAGAGAGCGTTCACTTTGAAACAGCAGAGACAGCGCAGCAAAACGAAGATATCCTGGCGTTATATCTGGAGAACATATAATTTACAGCACAAGTCCGAGGTGTTATGCGATGACAATGAATTCGTTTCAGAGTATGGCGTCAAGAACGGCTCGGATATCAAATTTATCAAGCGTTTGAGGAAAAAATCACATCGCAAATAATGTTTTTAGTGATTAGTGAGGCGTATTGTTTGTACGGTAAACTCGACTCGGTTAAAGTGTTTTCGGTCGTCGTTGAGAGATATTCGGAAAATATCGTGGTTTCCTTTCGAGATGTGTGTTTGGAAGACCCTTTTGGGATTAATAATGGTTGTAATCGAGATAAAAGGTAAGATTTTCTTCATTTTTATTTATCACTCATCAATAGTAAAATCAAATACAAAAAATAAAATTAGAATAAAATTAAAAAAATAATTTAAGAAATATTGAAAATAAATCTAGATTTGTTTCCAAAAAAAAATACAGTTTTCTTTTCCAAATTCTGAATTTGAAGTTTCTTGTAAATTTGGGAATTCAAAAAATACGAGAAATGAAAGCAAAGCATAATTTTTTTCCCTAAATGCCATATTTTTTTTCTTTATTTTCTGTTTATTAAATTGGAAATTCACAAAAAGATACCGACCTTAACGCCTGGGAAATAAACTTCAGATTTTAACCGCCGATTTTTAAATTTAGAGAAAAAAATTATTGACTCGTTGATAATTTTGTGTGGTCTGACGTTATTATGCTGAAGAACTATTCCTCTCCATTTACCAAATCTGGTCATTTCTCTTTGATTGCTGCATCCAAATTTGCCGATTCTCAATATGTCTATCACAATTAATGATCTCTCTTTCAATTGAAAAAGTTCGTAATAAACAGCATCTTATTTATTCCATTAAATCCAAAGCATTTCCTCCTTTTTATGTAAATCCGATTTGGCATTTAATTGGGCCGATTTCCCAAGTTGTACATACGTTCTCTGATTTAGAGGACTTCTCAGGGTGCCTTTGTTATTCATCTCCCGTAATTAAACAATGCAAAAATGAATTATTTTTATTCGGTATTAGTGAACAAGTTTTAATAACCTCTAGAAAATTACGCTTCTTTAACCCAGTTCATAAAGTTGGGTTCTATTAGTTTACGTGGCATTCATTTGGTGTATTTCAAAACAAATCATATATAAATCTAGATCAGCGCAACAGACCACGTAAACCCCCAGCTTATATTGGCCATACACGTGCATAATCTCTATAGCTTTGACTTATAACCTTCTCACCTTCATACATTCCTATCATTTGCCTTATGCTTCCACCATTCCAATCCAATCTGCTCCGATTACGGCCATTTCTTCCTTAATTCACTTATTCTTTCCTCTTCCAACCTTGAAACTTTTTTGAATTCTATTTTATTGTATTATTACTGTACGTCCTAATTATATATCTTTTTGATTTCTAATCCTTTAGATAATAAACATATTTTCTGAAGAAACAAATATTTTTATTCGCTCTTCGTTTTTAATTTCCATTCCCATTTTTAATTTGTGAATATAAATAATAAAATTAACATATACCTCGTTCAAATAGTAGTGCAAATTACTATTCGGTAATACCTTAATTTAACAGCCAAGGACACACCGTACGGTTCTATTTCAACGATCCCTTCGAAGTTTCTGTAGCGTTGCTACATTTATCGACTTTCATGTACATTATTTTAGGTTTCATCGTAAAATACGTAAGAATAAAATTTTAAATTTAAAAATAATTTAGAATCGTCAAATATAAATTACTGACTGTTTCTCCAAGCGTCATCGACTTTGAATATGGATTTTATTCCAATTATTATCGTAATTACGTCGTAATCAATCTTCGAATGTCAACCGAGACGACATTCATAATCTAAACTGAATTCCCCTTTCATAAATTTCGAAAAGCATTCACTCAAAAGAAAAAAAAAGTTACACAATTTTTCTGTCGCAACTGACGCCTCCATTTTCATATTTGTATAACAAATCGTGTTCTAAATGGATTTTTTGGCAGGCATGCTTCTTGAGTTCTAAACAACACGCACTGATGACTGTATTTTGAATTTAGCGTATGTCCTAAATGTAGACGCACGTTACAGAAACGCGCACTTAAGTTACCAATATGAAACGTGTGTTTTCTAAGAAACAGCTTTTGAGTAGAACAACTATTTAAATAACAAAATATTTAACTCTTTTACTGCTGACCTTACAAAACGTCAAAGTAAAGTAGATGAAGTTTTTAATTGAACACATATTTCATTAAACTGATCACAGAATTTGCAGATTGATTAAATAGGTATGTTGCAGGGATTATGTTGTGCTGGTACAGGTAATACTTTCTTTGATTCATTTCAAAAGTCTCATCACTACAGTTTGATTTGAAACACTTTTTTTCTACACTATTTCGCGTCGCTAATAGATTCCGATTTACAAGAGGGCACTGATTTTGCCCATGCCGGAATTAAATTTGCTAAATAAAAACAAAACAATATACTTAAAACAATGCACAATATGAATTATTTTAATGTCTCTGCACGTAGTTATTACTCAAACAGGATCAGAGATAATCTAAAATCAAACTGAGATATTTCTACAAAGTAATGCAGTAGGAACCCTCGAAGAGCAGGTAGTTCATATATAAGCCATATGTCAGTTAATAACAAGATGTAGTGTAAAATTTTAAAAAAATTTTAAATTTGTCAGTACAATTCAAAAGTTATTCTCAGAAACAATGGTTTTAATTCAATGGCCAACAACTATAGGCAGAAATTTTCTAAATAGTCTTTATGACTGGAAACTAACATTACACTATTAGTAAACATAACAGGTCGGCTGAAAAGTCCCCGGTCTGACACATAGATGGCCTTACTGTTATTAAATCCATATGTTTTTTATATAGTACTAACCTTCAAACGAAACGTGCCAAAATTTGACAGCAATCCGACCATTAGTTACTGAGATATTGCGATAAGAGTGAAGCTACTTTTGTTATTTAAAAAAATGGAAAAAAAAGAATTTCTTGTGCTGATAAAGTACTGCTTTTTGAAGGGAAAAAAATACCGTTGAAGCAAAAGCATGGCTTGATGAGGAGTTTCCGGACTCTGCGCCAGGAAAATCAACCATAATTGATTGGTATGCTAAGTTTAAACGTGGTGAAATGAGCACCGAAGACGGCGAACGCAGTGGACGACCAAAAGAGGCTGTCACCGACGAAAACATCAAAAAAGTTCGCAAAATTATTTTAAATGACCGTAAAATAAAGTTGATCGAGATAGCTGACATCCTAAAGATATCAAAGGAACGTGTTGGACACATCGTGCATGAATATTTGGGCATGCGGAAGCTCTGTGCAAAATGGGTGCCGCGCGAGCTCACATTCGATCAAAAACAACGAGTTGATGATTCTGAGCTGTGTTTGAAGCTGTTAAATCGTAATAAAACCGAGTTTTTGCGTCGATATGTGACAATGGATAAAACATGGATTCATCACTACACTCCAGAGTCGAATCGACAGTCAGCCGAGTGGACTGCACGCGATGAACCGGCTCCAAAGTGTGGAAAGACGCAACAGTCAGCTGGAAAAGTTATGGCGTCAGTTTTTTGAGATGCGCATGGAATAATTTTCATAAATTATCTTAAAAAGGGCCAGTCCATCAACAGCGACTATTATACAGCGTTATTGGACCGTTTGAAGAACGAAATCGCAAAAAAACGGCCCCATATGAAGAAGAAGAAAGTGCTGTTTCACCAAGACAATGTACCGTGTCACAAATCAATGAAAACAATGGCCAAAATAAGTGAATTGGGTTTCGAATTACTTCCCCATCCACCGTACTCTACAGATGTGGCCCCCAGCGACTATTTCCTGTTTGCAGACCTCAAGAGAATGCTCGCCGGGAAGAAATTTAGCAGGGATGAGGAGGTGATCGCCGAAACTGAGGCCTATTTCGAGGCTAAAGACAATTCGTACTACAAAAATGGTATCGAAAAGTTGGAAGAACGCTATAATCGGTGTATCGCCCTCAAAGGCAACTATGTTGAATAATAAAATCGAATTTTGGCAAAAAACTGTGTTTTACTATGGTAGACCGGGGACTTTTCAGTTCGACTGTTATTTGAATATTTCAGTTTTTAACCATGTAAACAAAACATTCTAAAAAATTTCAAAAAATCCCCGAATTTATAATAAACTTTCTATGGAGCATTATACTCTGTTCAAAATTTATTTTGTTTAGTCATCCATTAAATGATATTAGACACGCATAGTGTCATTAATTATGAATTTGTTTTTATTAATTTTTTTTCTACAGTAATTAACATTTTTTTCGTTTATCTTTTTGTCGTAGTTGTTCATAACAAAGTCGACTATCCTTGGTTGGATCAAATAACACCGCAAGATGTTCTCACAGCCGGCTGCAATAATTACGTCATGGATCATGCGCTGAATTTTAACGTTTCCCAACTCGATCACATATTAGTCGACCATAATCATAAATTCCTGTATTGTTACGTACCCAAAGTAAGTTTGATATTTTGTTTGACCTTTTAAACTTGGCTGATAATTTTGTTTTTGGGATTGATACAACCCCAATTAAGTTGCACACTTGACTTCTATATATTATTTATCGATTTTTTTTTTGTTCGCTAATCACAAGATTCGTCAATCACGGTTCTAGTTTATATACGTCCAACTGGCAAATATATAAATATAAAAATTTATGTTATTAATCTAATATGGAATAATAGAAAAAAATGTGACTGAAAGAATGACAAAATACCTCTGCCAATTTAAAAGAAAATTAATTAAATCGGTTCCCGAAAGATCAACAGCTATATGAAAAGCTAATAGAGATCCAACGAAATATTTTAATTTCAGAAATTATTTTCATTATGTGTACGAAAACTTGTGTTATTAGATATTAAAATAGTTACAAAATCGTCTAATTTTAAATAGTAATATCTATCATCTTATTATTAGAGTTTTTAAGGCTGCTAAATAGAAGTAAATATGATCTATCAGAATTGGATGTTTACATTTGATGATTTTCAATTTTTGTGGGTTATAAATATCGCATCGTAGCATTGGGGTGGCGTGTCTTAATGTCTATCTCTCTCTGCGTATATATATATATATATATATATATATATATATATACAGAGAGAGAGAGAGAGACAATACACACAACGCATTACTTGACTAGTTTCATAGTACCACAATAAATTTATTTAATAGCTCTATTTAGATGACAATGCACCAGTCTATTTATAAATTATAACTATATAAATGCTTACTCAAAGAAAGTTACGTATTTCCAGGTCGGACGTCTATGCACGTAACTGTGGTTGCGAACCTTACTAATCACATAACTGCATACAGAACTCGTATTAAATAACTTTGAACCAAAGAAGTTAAAATCGACTGTGATTACTTGCCGAACAGGTTCCAACCTGTCCAAATATGAACGACACACTACAATACTCTTAGCTTTTTAGTTCAACTATTAAGTTTAAAAATTGAGCAACGCGTCAATTAGAAATTTTAATAAATTTGATCAAAATACCAAAGAAATATTTTTAAATGCTTGTCGAGGCTTGCGCAGAGAACTACGTGTTTCGTATGCATACATTTGGGGTGTCCAAAAAAATCTAATAAAGAACGTGAAGAAATCTTCCATTTCAACCCTCGACAAAAATATAGGGGAAGTTGATTGACTCGGTGTTCGAATAATGGTTGAAATAAGAAATACTGAAATATGAATAAAGGTTTGTGCCAATTCGAGCATTCTACAGTAATCTGAGGCTAAATTAGCCAAATTATTTTAGAAAAGGCTGTTGGCAGTGTTCAAATAATGTCTAAAACAAGGAATGTTGTCAAAAGTATTGAAATCCTGCAGCAATTTAATGCGAACTCAAAGCTTATTCAGAAAACCTTGTATCAGAACTCAATGCACTAAATATAATCAAAAGAATTAAAAGAACGTGTCAAAGTAAGTCCAAAGTCAAAGCAAAATTTACTGAATCTTTAATATATTTTGGATGAAATTGGCTTCGAAAAGTATAACAAGCAATCAGGGTGGAAAAAATTGAAGAAAATAGTATAATTTTCGTGTTTTTTCTAATAAAACACATTTTATAAAGACGTTTTGAAACAACAAACACATAAAGCTGAATCATTCTCAATAATCACAAATACTAGGCACTATGTTCTCTTTTCTGAATTAAAAGCAGTGTTTAAAAGAACAGTTTTAGGTTAGTGGATGCAATGCAGAAAAGAAGAAAGCTTTAGATGTTTTAAAACAATTGTTCGAGACTGATCTGCTACACGCCTTCGACCAGTAAAAATAATACTCGTGTGTAATAACAAATGGGGAATGTGTATACATGTTTAATAGACGCAATATCTACAACAGTGTTTATTCTCAGCACAGCCTTACTACGAGCGTCATCTCTATTAGATTATAATACATAAAACATGATTAGTAGAATTAATTATAAAAAAGTACTCTTTTTGAAATTTTTACGACTCTATTAATAGTATTAGAGAGATTATTAATAATTCATTATCATCAGCATTGATTAATTCAAAACAATTATAAGTAAATAGTAGATGAATAATGAAATAAGGACGACATATAATAGTTTTCTGCTAGTTTCAAGTCGAGTGTGCTTCAAGGATATGTATTAGGTCCATTAGAGTAAATAGTAGATGAATAATGAAATAAGGACGACATACTACTGTGGGCAAAAAATAGTAAGACTTTTTAATTTAAATTTCGCGCGAAAACCCATTCGTCGAAATATTTTTTTTTCTAGGTTGATATGACTGTCAGTGACATCTGTGCCAAATGTCACATCAAAATAATCATTAGCGTTTAGTATACGCTTGTCTTTCTGAAGTATAAAAAGTGCATTCGGCGATTTTTACAATGAGTGAAATTATTAAACAAAGAAGTTCCATTAAATTTTGTGTACGGAATCAAATTTCTGGTGCCGAAACGTTCAGAATGTTGCAAAAGGCCTTCGGTGATAATTGTTTGTCGCGAGCAAGTGTTTTTGATTGGTACGAATTATTCAAAGAGGGTCGAGAACGCGTCGATGACGAACCACGTCCAGGACGGCCATCAACATCAACTGATGATCAACACGTCAATAGAATCAAGGAATTGGTGCTTGAGAATCGACGATTAACAGCCAGATACCTTACTGGCATCGTTGGAATATCGGAAGGATCAGTGAAAACCATTTTGAAAGATTATTTGGGTCTAAGAAAAGTGAAAGCACAATTTGTTCCAAAATCACTCAATTTTTTCGAAAAACAGCGTCGCGTTGACGTCTGTGAAACAATGGTTTCCGACTATCAAGACAAAATGAAAGGCATCATAACTGGAGATGAGACTTGGATCTACGCTTATGACCCGGAAACAGACGATCAATCGGCCGAATATCGTATCAAAGGTGAGCCGAAGCCCAAAAAACCACGTTAAAGCAAGTCAAAAATCAAGGCTATGTTAACAGTTTTCTTCGATTATCGAGGTGTGGTGCACTCCGAATTC
Organism: Dermolepida albohirtum; assembly: GCA_031893035.1. NCBI lineage: Eukaryota > Metazoa > Arthropoda > Insecta > Coleoptera > Scarabaeidae > Dermolepida > Dermolepida albohirtum. The sequence goes on from JAVIWB010001687.1 coordinate 180,156, forward strand.
CTTCCGACCGGCCAAACTGTCAACAAAGAATACTATTTGAGTGTTATGCGTCGATTGCACAATGCTATTCGTAAAAAGAGGCCAGAATTATGGGCCGACAACTCTTGGTTTTTTGCACCACGATAATGCACGGTCGCATACTGCATTAATTCTTCGTGAGTTTTTCGCCAAATTTTCAACCAATATCGTGCCGCAACCACCGTATTCGCCTGATTTAGCTCCGTGTGACTTCTGGCTATTCAGCAAACTCAAACGACCGCTCCGGGGAAACCGTTTTAAGTCAATTGAAGACATTAAACGTGAATCGCTACGCGCATTGAAGGCTATTCCTGAAATTGACTTTAACAACTGTTTCGAGAATTGGAAGAAACGTTGGCATAAGTGTATTGGGGCCAGGGAGCATTACTTTGAGGAGGACGAAATAGATTTGGAAGAATAAATTAAGAATTTAAAAATTATGAACAAAGTCTTACTATTTTTTGCCCACAGTAATATAATAGTTTACTGCTAGTTTCAAGTCGAGTGTGCTTCAAGGGTATGTATTAGAGTTTCAGATATTGAAACTCTAACGGACCTAATACATATCCTCGAAGCACACTCGACTTAAAACTAGCAGAAAACTATTATATATCGTCCTTATTTCATTATTTATCTACTATTTACTCTATTTGCTTAACTAATATGTAGAAAATGAAATAAAACAGTAAACCAGTCTATGCTCTACAAATAATCTGTTCTCCTTTTTGTTCCATAGGTTGCCTGCACGAACTGGAAACGTGTTCTAATGGTTTTAACTGATTTCTCGAATACAACAGACTTAGCAAAAATTCCCGCCAGTTTAGCACACGAAGACGGAGTCCTCACGAAATTATCTCAACTATCTAAGAAGGAAGCGATCAAAATTTTAAAGGAATACACCAGCTTCCTAATGGTTAGAAATCCCTTTGAAAGACTTTTATCGGCATACAGGAACAAATTCGTCGGGGATAAACCTAGCGCTAAATATTTTCAGGTGAGCCCCACTTTAGGTAGTAGTTTGGGAACTAGAATTAAAATTATCGTCTACCTTTTCTAGTTTATGTGTTAATATAATAATTTCTCTCGAGTATCTTTTGTTTTTAGACGTCTCTCTAGCTCCTTTTTGTTTAGTATGTACTTTTGCATTGCACTTTTTCCTTGGACCTTCCTTTTCTTCTTTTTACTCTTGTTTTTGTTTGCATAAAGTGATTGAACTGTTACATTACAATTTTTTCTAAGCCATTTTTCACATTTAAGTTTGTTTTCCTTATTGTTGTTCTTCTAATTTAATTCAGTTAGTAACACTTGACAATTTCCTTAGTATTTCCATATTGAGTTGAAATTTTATTTTTGAAATATTTTAAAACTCAGGTTTCAATAAAGTTTCTTTTGCCTCCATATTATTTATATTTTGTCTAAGATTCGTTTTGTTTTGATTCAATAAGAGTGCTTACAATAATTTATTAAATTTAATCACTAAGATGTTAAAATTTCAAATTTTGGTTTTTAATATTTAATTTAAAATTTCTAAATTTGAATTATTATTTTATGTTCATACAAAAACGAAGAAATATTTAATAAATTTGAATTTGATGGAGCCTGTGGTTGATTAACTTAATCATATAACCCCTTTCCACATTAACTTTCGTAATTCTGTATACGTATTTCGACAACTAAGTTGTCATCCTCAGCAGATAATCAAGCACTGTTGCTCCTGGAGAACTACTGCAATAAATACCCGTACGAAACAATTAATCTCGCACACGATCCGTACCGTTGGAAGCCAAGACGCACACTGTATATTCGTTTCACATAATTTTTTAAAAATTGCGTTCTAGCCCTAAACTAAGATAAACAAGGAAGAAAAACAGAAAGAAACGAAACATACCTACATGAATTTATTGCTCCAACCCTTGTCCGTTTTTAAGAGGCTGAACAATAATGAGTTATTCGGGCCAGTGTTCAGCCTCTTAAACCAACCAGTGTTCAGCCTCTTAAAAACGAACAAGGGTTGGAGCAATAAATTCATGTAAGTATGTTTCGTTTCTTTTTGTTTTTCTTCCTTGTTTATCTTAGTTTAGGGCTAGAACGCAATTTTTAAAAAATTATGTGAAACATACAGTGTGCGTGCAACGGTACGGATCGTGAGATTAATTGTTTCGTACGGGTATTTATTGCCGTAGTTCTCCAGGTGCAACATTGCTTAATTATCTGCTGATGATGACAACTTAGTTGTCGAAATACGTATACAGAATTACGAAAGTTAATGTGGAAAGGGGTTATATATCAACCTTCAGTGATTAAGTTAATATTAATAATTTAATGTTAAAAAAAACATTAGTTGAAGTGTAATAAAAACAGTAATTCTACAGAATAATTACATAAATTTTTCCGCTAATTTAAAATTAATTCTTTTCAATTTTTTACAGTCCAGAATTGGTCGATACATTGTTCGAAAATACCGAAAAGATCCGACCGAGCGTGATTTGGAATTTGGCGATAATGTCACATTTAAGGAGTTCGTCGATTACTTAATAGAAGAAGGGGTCACCGATGATACGGCTAATGAACATTGGCGGCCCATAAGTCGACTGTGCCAGCCGTGTTCCGTAAATTATACTTTCATAGGAAAATACGAGACCTTCGACGATGACGCCCGTTTAATTTTGAAAATGATCGACGCCCCGTACATACAATTTCCACAAGCTAAATCCGGACACACGGCCGATCACTTAAGATTATATTTTAGTACATTACCATTAGAAAAGATCAAGCAATTACATGAAATTTACGAATGGGATTTTAAATTGTTCGGTTATAGTTTAGAGAATATTATAGGCTATGATATTGGATGACGTTTGTATCAAACATGAGAGTTGATATAACGCCAATAGTTTTTTATAATTTTTCGAAGAGAATTTATTTTTTTTTTTTTTTGGTGATGTAGCCTAAATTTTTATAAAGTTTTTCTAATTAAAGATAAACTATATGTGATAGATTTTTTTTATAAGTGAAACAGATATTGTATTTTTGTAGACTTTGTAGTTGTAGTAAAAATCATTCCATGTCATTTTTCTAGTCAGAATAATTCTCTCTTAGCAGCAATGACAATATATTATTTAGTGAGTTTTGTTTTATTTTGTTTAGGGCATTTGTGTAATGTAAGGTTGGTAGTTACTTTTAAGATACGTCATATTTTTTGTAGTTTTTGTACTTTTGTTATTACAATTTTGATGTGTATAAATATATTTGATAAAAATAAAATGTCTATTTTTGTCATACAATGATAAATACAAACGAAAACTTTTCAATTTTCTTTAATATTTAACTTAACGTGGAGAGTTTTAAAATTAACAAGATTTAAATAAAATATGCATTCAAATTGCATTGAATTATAATATGTAAATGTTAAAATGACATTTTTTTTCTTTATAATACATTTTATTATATATGCATAAAAACATATAGAAAATAATTATTTCAATTCATAGTCGTCTACAATTTATTGTTGTATAAAAGAACAAATATTTTTTTCATTTGCTAATTTTCTAGATAATTACGCTATCTAATAGCCATAAATACAAACTCCACGTGTAGATACTTTCAAACCCAAGTAACGGCAACGAGCTACAGACAAAAGTTCAGATTTAATCACCGAAGAGTGATATATAACCCTTTTCCACATTAATTTTTGTATACGTCTTTCGACAACCAAGTTATCATCATCAGTAGATGTGCGTTTTGGCTTTCAACGGTATGTTGGATCGTGTGCAGAATTTGTTTCGAACGGGTTATTGTTACCGTAGTTTTCTAGGTGCGACACTGTTTAATTACCTGCTGATGATTACAATTTAGTTGTCGAAATACGTATACAGAATACGAACATTAATGTGGAAAGGGGTTATATATCAACCTTCAGTGATTAAGTCAATCAACCACAGGCTCCACCAAAATTACCTCAAAGTTCAGATATTGTGTCTGAGATAGTACATAAGAACTTTATTAATAAAAATTATTAAATACATTATTCTACAAGTTATGTACATAATAGAAAATAATTATTTTATTTTTAAATTATTGTCTGATTTTAAACTATAAAAATAAATTTTAATATAAAATAGTTTTCTTCTGTGGCGCTATCTTATAATTATTGTACAAACTTCTAAAGAACAAATTATATTTGTTGAAGTTCATATATCGCGTCAGAGATGGCGCCACTTATTATTATTAATTAATAATAAAATTTTATCTTTTTAGTTTAGTGTTAATTCAAATTTTAAATATATATATAAAATTACTTTTTTTAATATTGTATTATAAGAATAAATATTATTTAATTTATATTTTGTGTTGCGCCATCTACTATTTACAGGTTTGCGATTCTAGTTTCTAACCTAGAAATAGTGCTTACTAAAATGACATTGATAGAAGTTTGGAAACCGTAACAAAGATGGTACCACATACTTTCTATTTTTAAAATTATTTTAATTTTTATTATATTACTCTATATACATATACTACTCAAACTACAATTATTTTCTACTGTTTATTACTGAGCTATAAAGATTAATTCAAATTTCTTAATATTAAGAAAATATTGCCTGACATTTCATAATCAATTTACAAATTTTTGCGGGTCTTAATTTTATTATTTATTATTCGAAACATATTGATGAGTATTCTGTCAGAGATGATGCCACATATTATTAATTAGTAATGTTTTTGTTTTGTGATTATTGTTGACTCAAATTGAACACGCTTTTGGAACGTGTCTCAGCTTCATTCACTGTACCGGTTCCCGAAAATGTAGTGTACTGATAGATGACCATAGTTCTTTTTCAAATCACAATAATTTATTGCTTTCGTGTTTGTTCATAGATGACTTGAGAACTTGGCGTTATTTCCACTCGCCGTTCTCGTTTAACTTGATAACTGTCTGATTGAACCGATATATGTATTTATTGAATTGCTAATGTGTCTGCATATGTTTATTCATATTTTTAATATCTCTTTTTCTTTGAAATTAAGAAATTTCATTTTGCTATCTAATTAGAAATTTATAATATTCATCGAGTCATTTTATATACACAACTGTTACCAAAAATAACTAATTGTTTGGTAAGTAAAGAATCGTTCTATTTTATACCTACACCTACTTCTTTTGCCAAATCCTGGAAAACAAAAAACGTTTACAGTTTAAAAGCGCCCGTAAAAATAATATTCTTGTCCCAACCGAATTCAAGAGCTCTAAACATGTGTAACCATCCTTTAATCAGTTTTTGCATGCTCGACACTTGCTTGTTTTAAATTCTCTACAATTAATGTTTTCATAAAACTCATATACATTTTTCTTATGTCCTACTTGAGGAAGATCAACAATTATATGTATTAAATCACTAAATAGTTGTAAATCACATGTTGATGGAATACATAATGCCCGTGAAATATATTTTCTAGCTTCTACAACTGCATGAATTGCACTATATTCACTTGTAATTAATTTACTTTTGCATGTGATACAACCTTTATCTATCTTCATTAATTGGCAGGCAGCATATCCTGCAATATATGTCTCTGTTGCGTTAAAAATAATATTTTCTTTTGCTAAAGAGACACATGAATATTTATACTGGAACGAGCCGATAATATTTATTGTCAGAAGACTTTGGTACATTAATTGAGGCGATTCTGTTGGCCGTAATTAGAAAAATGTGAATTACATATACATTTTGTTATTTCTTACTTTTTCCAGATCCACTCCATACAACTCAATACTCCCAATTCTTTGGAGCCATACATTATATACCTTCAATTTAAATTAATTTTTAAGTTAAACTTTTAGACAAATAAAATGGCTTAAGCAATTATATTATTTTAATTTTATTTTTAATTATACTAACCTCTTCATCATAAACTGGAAATTTTCTCTGAACACTTTTTATATCAAAACAACCAGGTTCACTACATTGTTCTTAACATAATGCAACTTAAATCTAATATATGTGCATTTACAAGAAATGAAATATTTGCACTTGTATTTATGACAATAAAATTAGATTATTAAATACCAAATATACACAATGAATAACTATATACACAAAAAATGATACAATAAACGCTAGAACAATAAATTAAAATTATTTTGCAAGCAAGGAAACCAAATACAAAACAATAGACATAAGTTGGTTTACTTAAACAAAAATAGATTCAAAAATCGCCAATTTAAGGTTTATGGCCCTGGTCTATGCAACAGGTTAGAGAAGGATTGGAAATTTTTTTTCTTACAAATAAAAATGCTCCCGCACTACTGTTTAATATAAAACATATATTTGGCCTTTATTTTTTTTTCACATAATAGATATTTTTATAATATTCATATAAAATTCACATCGATAAAAAATAAAATAGAATCAAGTCAATAATTTTATTGACCTGACTACATATAAAAATAATAAAATCATTTAAAATTTAAAAAAATGAGAAACACGAAATATGCAGCTATTATAGTACAATAATACATTTATATTTAATATATAAAAATAGTCCTTAGAATAAAAAAGCAATGACTCTATTTATTATGCATTAATGTATATAATAGTTTTTTTAATGAGATTACATAATCTGTAATTGACTCATTACTTTTTCAAGTTATGTTTATATATACGTTTATACAAAATATTCTCTTGTTGTTGTCACTTACTTGCTAAATTCTGTCTTGGTATATAAGTACAATTATTCCAAAGTACCCTACATATTGTCTACTCTGAAGTAAAACAATCTATTAAAGAAATGAAGTTTGAGCAATTGGAAGCAAAGAAAAAATGATGAAAAGGAACAGAGAGCAGACAATAGGCCGAAAAGTAGTCATAATATGCAGAGGAACTTGCCATCACTGTTGCTGTTGCATTTTGGCTTGCATAGCCGCCAACATCTCTTGCATACGTTTTAGTTCCGCTTCCTTTTCAAGAAGTATTCTGTCCTTATCATTTATTGCAGTTGGATTTTTCTCATCAATTATTCTAAAAAAATAAAGTATATAAGCTGAATGCAAATTAAAGAGAAAATCTCTTACGTATTTCTTTTTGGTGGTGCAACACCCTTGGCCAATCTTTCAGAACGATAATTTTCATAATGAACTTGCTGTGTAATTTCTTGCAAATCCTGCATGTGCGTTATGAGCATTGTTCGCAATTTAATAAAGTCACAATGTTCGGGATTTTCTACTTCGACGACACCCCATGGATATAAACGACCCCTCACTTTACGGCCTCTAACTTCCATTAAAGTATTTGCTCCACAAACAGCAAAAGGAACAGCCTGTTTTAATTGCTTTACTTGTTCTTTGTATTCTTCATCCTCATCTGAGTCACATTCTGGTAAAGAATATATTCTTATACCATTAGCGGCAATTTCATCTAATATCTGGAAAGGTAACATTTAAACATGCATATACATTTACACACAACAAATACTTACAGTTCTTTTAAGTTTCTGCATTTCTTTTCGGGTTAAAACATCAGCTTTGGCAATTACTGGCACAATATTGACTTTATTATGTAATTGTTTCATAAATTCTATATCTAAAGGCTTTAAACCATGTCCAAAAGGTGAAATAAAATAGAAACAACAATGTATACGATTGTCCATGATATTTTTGCGATTTAACCCAGATTCGTCCCTCAAAAATCTTTCAAATTGCTCATCGATATAACGTATTATCTCTGTAAAGCAATCTGTGTTGTCAATGGCATCTCCAAAACCGGGAGTATCAACTACAGTCAGTCTCAATTTCACACCTCTCTCCTCGATTTCAACTGTTGATGGTTCTAACTTTACAGTTTGTTTGCTCTTTTCTAAAATTTACCTGTATATAAATAATGGCAGTATATATAAAATATACATAAATGAAAGAGAAAAAGTTTTGGTTTCTATATCTAAGAAAAAATATATAAAATGTGTAATTATAATGTTGTGATTAGTGTTATATAATTGTATTCTCACCTATGGCATCAGGAACAACCCTTTCTGGATATAAATCAGTCAAAAATAGAGCGTTAACAAGGGTAGATTTACCAAGTCCACTCTCACCAACAACCATCAAAGTGAATTCAAAACCCTTTTTAACGGATTTTCTGTGAACTTGATTTGGCAAATTGGCAAATCCAACGTATCCGGGCGTTTCTATACTAGGAAACTATACAAAACGGCATAATATGAATAGAAAAATCATCAATGACTCATAATAAACACAAAGAATCTTTTATTTAAAAAAACAGCTAAATACTTACATTTTTAACAGATTCGTTAGACATATTTTCTTTTTATTTATCACTTTAAACAAATTTTAAGTCGTAATTTAAGTACACTGATGAAATATATGAACTTTTATTAATTTTCTCGTTGTAAATAAAAGTATTTTTATGTGTAGATTTGTTGACAGTTTTCCTTAAGCGGCCATTTTAAATTTTCAAGTTGTTTGATTTCTGATTGGTTGGAGACAGGCGTGGCAACTTATTCCTCCACTTAATCTGATTTTATCCAATAGACCTTATAAAACTATCTAGAAAACATAAGAAAACGGAAGTGAAGAAAATAGTTTATAGAGTAATATTGAGCAATATTGTACTTTTGTTTTTATTTGACTATAATTTATTATAAATATAATTTTTAATTCTATTATGTAAACTGTCCGTAACTTGCGAAGGTCTACAGACTAAATTTCTAAATAATGATTTGATCAGATATGAAAAAATTTATTTAAATTACTTCTTTAAGTTGCATCATAGGCATCAATAGGCATACAAGGTTTACATAAAGGATGACAATAGTGAAATCAAAAGCAAATGTTAAGGTAAATTTGGTTAGAAAACAATCTGTAGACAAAATATCAAAATGTAGATGGCCTTACCTTCAAGTAACTAAATCGTGGTTTCCTTCAATAGCAAAGCCGAGTTTTGCTTTCTACGATATACTTACATTGACGAATATTACAAAGGAAACAGCTCCAGTAAATAAATACGTTCGAATAGCTGGTTATGTGTACATACACGAAGATAGTGTGTATTTAATATCGAATTCATTAGAAGAAAGTGGTAAAATAGCCTTAGATGATGTGGATGCGTTCCTCGAATTCGGCTCATTTATAGAAGTATTTGGAAAAATATATTTTAATAGAATGTTAGTGCCATACATTCAATGTTACTTTCATAGAAATTTGTCTGGATCATATGAAGATTATAAAGAATTATGTGCAAAATTAATGAACGCTTAAAATTTGAAATGTAATGCTTTTATATGTATAAAATCTATATTTCTTCTTATTTTATATTTTCGAATCTTATTACTTGGCATTCATATTTTATTCATGAAGTTAGGTATAACAAAAATAATTTTTTAAAAATTGGTATTTACATTTTAAATATAAGAAGTTCGGCTAGATGTCGCTTGGACAACAATAATATAACCTCTTATTTTAACAGTCAATTTAATAGAAGGAAGGTAACCTCTAAATTATAGCAATTACACGTGTGTGATAAATTAAGTTAAATGTATATATAAGTGTATTAAAAATGCGTAATTTTACACCTAAATTAAAACGGAAAAATGACGAGACTGTAGCTACGTCTAGTAAATTAGTAGTGAAACAACCTGAAGAAGAAAGTAACGAAGAACAGGTAAAAAATATTTTTTTAAAAGCTTATACTATTAATAAAACGACAATATAACGCATTTGATATTGGAAAAATCAAACTACAAAATGTTGAACATCTATGAAAATGATTTACTTCTAAGTACAATTGAAAAATGAGCCTTCATTAAATGAGGTATTCCTTGTGAATATTTTAGTAAAATGTACTTAAATGGAAGATGGTAATGGCCTATGTTTATCGAAGATTTAAAAACGTTCTAAAAAGAAATTTTCGGTTATCAAATGTGGATATATTGGTAAATTATTGGACTTTATTTAAAATATAAACAGTAGATTCTTTTATTATAAGAATTAAAAGGTATCAAATGTATGAATTTATGTAAATATCACCTTCGTTTGGTTTTATAACAAATTTTATACATATTCAATTTTGTGAAACTAAAGTAACTGAATTGTGAAAGTGTTATATTTTGTTCGTAATTCTAATTATTTGTAGACAATTGATTGCTTTATTTTTTAGTATTCTAATAATTTATTGATTTTTTTTTACATGTTATACTATTACTACTATTACTATAACCCACATTCTTTTTATCTTCAGGACGATGACGACGATGATGGTTTTTTCAATATATTAAATGATGAGGACACTGACAGCAGCGATTCAGATCGAGAATTCGACGAACACTCCGATAATGAGCAATTAAGCGAAGATTATTTGGACGAAGGTAGCGGTGAATCCGAGAACGTATCTATCGAAGACCAAGAAGAAAGCGATGGAAGCTCGGACGTAGAGGAAGAAGAAGACGTGGAAGAAGAAGAGGAGGAGGAAGATGAAGAAAATTCCGAAGACGATTCAAACGAGAATATCGAAAAGGACGATGATGAAGACGAAGACGACCTAAATATCGATGAAAGTGAGTCGGACAACGAAATCGACAGTTCGATAGAAGGTCAAAGCGATACAGAAGATATAAATGATACAAAGCAGTTTAAAGAAACAAAAAGAGACGTAATAGTTTCTAAAAAATTAATAAACGGTCGAAAAAATGACAATCAAAACGTGTTTCGCACAAAAGTTAAAACGAAGGAAACTGTTAATATTGCAGAAAATGATGAATATGCAGACCACGATACTTCCGATGAGGAAGACATAAGAAATACTGTAGGAAATATTCCCATGAAATGGTATGATGATTATAAGCACTTGGGTTATGACTGGGATGGGAAACAGATTATCAAACCTGAGAGTGGCGATAGAATAGACGACTTCCTCAAGAGAATGGAGAATCCGGAGTTTTGGAGGACTGTCAAGGATCCTCAAACAGGTCAAGATGTGGTTCTAGGTGATGAAGATATACAATTGATTAGAAGAATACAGGGGCAGAAGATTCCCGATGTTACGTTTGATGAATATGCGGTATTATTTGTATATTAGAAAAATTTCTAATTAATCCAAATCTTTTCTATTATAGCCTTGGATAGAATGGTTTACCTCAGAAGTGATGAAGACGCCGGTCCGTAAATTCCCTGAACATAAACGTTCTTTCCTTCCCAGTAAAAGCGAATCCCGAAAGATCTCCAAACTAGTACATGCTTTGAAGATGGGCTGGATCAAAACCAAGGCCGAGCAAGATAAATTGCGAGCACAGAAAGAGCCTCAGTTTTACATGTTGTGGTCTACCGATGATCAAGCCGATGAAATGCGCAGAATCCACAAGCATATAGCAGCTCCGAAAAGACAATTACCCGGACACTCAGAGTCTTATAATCCTCCACCGGAATATCTATTCGACGAAAGGGAAATGAAACAATGGAATAGACAACAGAATGATCCTTCAAAGAGGAAGCTGCATTTCGTTCCACAGAAATACGATTCTCTGAGGAAGGTGCCTGCTTATTCACGATATATTAAGGAGAGGTTCCTTAGATGTTTGGATCTTTACTTATGTCCTCGAGCGATAAAGATGAAGTTGACAATAGAACCAGAAGCTCTTGTTCCAAAACTTCCCAGTCCCAAAGATCTGCAACCCTTTCCGACTGTACTATGTATACAGTACGAAGGTCATAAGGATATGGTTAGAAGTATAAGTCCAGATCCGACGGGACAATATTTAGCATCAGGTGAGAAATTTCTACATTATAATGTACACTACTATTTATATTAGTTTGAACACCTGCTGAAATTTAATAAATTATTCTTAAAAGCGGTATTTTGCTAAAAGATGTGAATAATGTTAGGGTAATTTTACTTCATTCTAAACAGATATTTTCAAAATTACCGGTTTATGGGCCCATAAATAATTATTCTACTTTACAACCCTATGTAATTAATTTGTAAACCCATAAATAAGGTTGTTAGAGTTGACACTGCAAAGTAATGCAAGAGGTTTAACAGGTGTTAAATGCAAATAAGCAATTATCGTTTTAAGCAGTGTTTTCCGTATACAGATGCACAAAGTGGATAAGATCAGTCAAATATTTGCAACATCAGATATGTTTCAATGGTTTCTTCATGTCGTGAGAAATAAATGTCATTATATGCTGAGAACGAGCGCTCGTTAACTGATGATAAAATACGTGCATAAATAAATAATCTTTCTTGATATGAAACAGATCTGTAGACCTACTATCACCAAAAATTTGTTTTAATCTGGTAAAATCTGTATCTTTCTTTAACGGTGTTAACGAGGGATTCATATTCAGTTTCCAGTTTAAAACCTGTTGATCAAATTTATTTTGTGATTATCAAGTACTTGAGTTTGCAACTGTCCTATTCCTTAATATTCTAGAATCGATTCTATTTTATACGTTATGATAGGGCAAAGCGCATGAATAAGTCGGACAGTATTCACGAAAGATTCGGATTTATCTGAATTTCTTCTCTTTGTATGGTATTTTTGTAACAAATTTAAAAAAATGAACTATTTATTTCCAATACACATTAACGCAACGCGTCATATCATCTAATTGAATTTATCTTTTGCGCATGGTCCAGCAATTTACGCCCAAGTTTAAACTTGGTTGCACAAGAGCGCACCCCATGATAATTGCTTTCAATTTTACTCATTTTTAGAACTATTTTTGTTATATTTGTAATAAATATATAAGTAATACTGTAATATAAATTTCATTTTTTACTTCGATTTAATTAACATATATTATGATATTGTAACTTTTTGTGTACATAAAAACTGATATGAACGGTAGTGTATATTTGGCCGCGTCATTTTCAATTGCAAAGAACATATTAAAAGTAAAACCAACATATCGTTGACTTGCTGCAAAAACTGACCAAGTCGATGTTTAACAAAATTCTAAATAAACGATGATAATTTTGTTGGAGACTGTGGTTAATTGAATTAATCAAAAAAGGGCAAAAAACTCCTTATCAAATCATTGTTAGTAATCTGTATACGCATTTCGACAACTAAGTGTCATCATTAGTAGATTATTAATCACAATGTTGGATCTGTATCCGCGGTAAAGCTCACATAGAAAAAATTACGCGTATTCATTCCGCCAAAACTAAATACACACTGGCGTTCTCATGAAACCTATAAGTCAATATTTCCTAGTCTTAAAAATAGCAATTGTATTAATGTACAACCCTCCAATCACTTACGGACCTTTTTAACGATTGTATCTTCCAAGAACTCATAGAGGCCAGAATATGGTATCCCATTGAACACATGGTTTTTGTTTTTCACACTAAAGATGGCCTTGTAACTGTCTAATTCGGTAATTGTTTATATTTTTGATTAAATCTAGACAATCCGTGGTTACACCCTGATTAAGCTCTGTGTGCGAATTAAATGTAGACAATCTGTGGTTACACCCTGATTATTTTCTAACACGTGTTGCGCTAAACTGAAATTCTCGGGCCAATTAAGCTCTGTGTGCGAAATATGTTTTTCATACCGTAGGGACACGGTAGCGTTGAGCGTTTCGTTTGGCTAATGTATTTTTGTCACAATCTCGGCAATAGGAACTCGGTATGAAGATCATCATGTGCTACATTACAATTAATAATCTGCTGTTGATGACAGCGTAGTTATCGAAGTAGGTATACAGTGTACGACCGTTAATGTGGTAAGGGTTTTTAGCCTTGTTTGATTAAATAACTGACGTTAAACTTTAATTTTCAGTATTATTTTTCATAATTATTTATTTTATTTTTTGTGCACTGTACAAGTACGATATAAAGGGTGCTAGGAAAGTTTTGCAATATGACGCAACAATGAATTGTAGGAAGCTGCTTGTTGCTACACGTTGAGACATGTTCATACGTGCATAGTAGTCGCCGCGCTATGTCGATGGGCTTAGTTATTTATTAGCAGTGAGAGTGTAAAGTGTTTGCGATGGCATCGTGGTCACTAAATGAGATAAGGGCAGTTTTGCGTTATAATTTCGTGCTTAGTTTAAACATAGACCAGTGCCTCGAAGAAGTGACTCTTGCACTAGGTGATGTTTATCCACATCGCACAACGATGTTCAGGTGGTATAGAGAATTCCAAAGGGGAAATTTAATTGTGGAGGATGCTGAGAGGCCGGGAAGGCGACGAATGTCAGTTGCGGAAGAAAACGTTATTACTGTGACGAAAATGTTTGTCGGTGACAGGCGAGTAACTTACCAGCAGATAGAGGGCACTTCAGCCCTAAATGCACCAGCAATTCATTCGATTCTGCATGATCATTTGCACGTGAAGTAACTATGTTCTCTCTGAGTGCCGCATCGACTGACTGAAGAGCAGATGACACGATGTGTGACTTGGTGCCGAGAGATGCTAAAAAAATTTAATAAGGGACAATCTCGGTATGTGAACAACATCGTGACAGGTGACGAGACCTGGCTGTACTATTACGATGTGCCGACCAAAGCTCGAAACAACGTTTGGGTCTTTAATGATGAAGACACACCCGTAGTTGTCAGAAAATCCCGATCTGTAAAGAAGAAAGTGATAGCTGTATTTTTCAAATCGAGTGGAATTGTGGAACGCGTCGTTTTGGACACCCAGAAGACAGTCACAGCTAAGTGGTATACTGAACAGTGCCTGCCTAAAGTCATTGGATCTATGAAGAACCTGCGGCCAAAGTCAAGAATAGACACCTGGTTCCTCCATCACGATAATGCTCCAGCTCACCGCGCCAAAGCCTGCACCGAATATTTGACCACGACAGTATTGAAACTTCTCGAGCACCCTTCCTACACTCCAGATCTCGCTCCCTGCGACTTTGCACTGCTCCCGCATTTAAAGTGAAGCTAAAAGGGAGGCGGTTTTCCAGTGATGAGGACCTTCTGCGGGCTTGGGACAACGAGTGTGCTTTACTCCCTAGTGAAACTTGGCAGAACTGGTTTAAAGATTGGCTTCGGAGGATGGAGATGTGTATTGAGTGTAGAAGAAATTACTTTGAAAAAATTAAATAATTAAAGCTGTATTGCAAAACTTTCCTAGTACCCTTTGTATAGTATAAACATATATTAGACCTATCCTCATATTTTGGTTATTTTAACTGAATATCGCGAAAATATGACTTAACTAATTTTGGAGTAAGTACACGATATTAGGTTTGAATCTACAGCATATGCCACTGACTTTCTTATAAAATAACCTACTTTAATTAAAGGGTTTTCAATAGGGACTTGACAACTTTTAATTCAATTTGTGAACGCACCCTTTCACTAATCATCGAACTGTCACTCAATTTATTCAGTAAACTTAACATTTTCATCATGGTAAAGTACACGAACGAACAACGTCTGTAAATTATAAAAATTTACTACAGAAATTCGGAGTCGGTAACCGCTACTTTAAGAGCGCTAACTCCGATTTTCGGTCGTAATTCTCGCCCTAGTAGACAGGCAGTAACAAGTTTAGTGCAAAAATTTGAGTCTACATATTCGTTGTGTGATGTTGCCGTGCCAGTGAGACAACGGGTTGGTCGAAGTGTCGAAAATATCGCTGCCGTTGAAACGTCCGTAGCAAATGATCCAAATCAGTAAGTTCCACGGCGTTCTCAAGAGTTGGGCATCGCCCAGACCACTTTATGGCGAATTTTGCGTAAGGATCTTGGTTTACACCCATACAAGATCAAGCTGACTCAAGAATTGAAGCCGATGGACCATTTGAAGCGACGTACGTTCTCCGATTGGGCTCTGGAAAAGATGCGCCAAGATGATCAATTTCATCGCAAAATCATTTTCAGTGACGAAGCTCAGTTTTGGCTCAACGGGTTCGTCAATAAGCAAAATATGCGTTATTGGTTGAGTGAAAATCCGCATGTGCTTCATGAAACACCACTTCATCCACAAAAAATAACTGTTTGGTGCGGTTTGCATGCCGGCGGCGTCATAGGGCCATATTTTTTCGTCGACGATAATGATCGCCACGTTACTGTGAATGGTAATCGTTATCGCGCCATGATTACCGATTATTTTTGGCCCGAATTGGAAGATATGGACTTGAACAACATGTGGTTTCAGCAGTACGGTGCCACAAGCCACACAACACACGTTACAATCGATTTATTGAAGAGTAAGTTTGATGGGCGTGTTATCTCTTTAACGCCTCTAGACTTTTTTCTTTGGGGCTACGTCAAGTCATTGGTCTATGCCAACAAGCCGACAACGTTGGAAGAGCTCAGAGCCAACATTGAACGCGAAATAGCAGTCGTTTCGGCCGAATTGTGTGGCCGAGTCATCGAAAATTGGGTCAAACGAATCGACTGCTGCAAACGTGCCCGCGGTGGCCATATGAACGAAGTCGAGTTCCATTCATAAATGTTTTGATTGTACTTCAACCCGATAATAAAGTTTTTGAAATATCTCAAGTGGTCTGCATTTTATTTTGAAAAAAAGTTGTCAAGTCCTTATTGGAAAACTCTTTATATACTTGAAATTATAATTAATAGAATATTTTCTAACAACTTTTAGAAAGTGATTTTAAATTAAAAGTCGACGATGGTGTTTAAAATAAAAGAAAATTTGTAGAAAAGACATTTAAAAACATTAATTTTTGTTCCTTAAACCAATTAATATTCCAAATAATTAATTCAATTAAGTAACGTTTATTTTTAACTTTTTAACACTGCATTGTAAAAAAAGTTCGTATTTACACCGCAGATTCAGTTACTACAACTTGCAAATAAGAAAGCTACAAATATTTACGAAAAGATGAATTAGCAAAATGTATCTTTTGTTTCAAATACTAAGCAAACAATGTAGACGCCAGCATAAAATTTTTTTATCTAAAGTTGTTTTTTAATGTTAAAGTAAATAATTATCAAATGGAAAAGCAATCTTATATATATCTTATAATAAGTTTTTCATTGTTTAACTCGTAAAGCGAAAACAAATACAATTTCGCGAATTACTATTGAAAATAATAATGTTCACTACGTTTATTATGTTTAATTTCAAGGTAATTTTGGGTTTTTTATTTCATGATTGTACAAAAAGTTTAAACCAAAATAGTTAAGAAAATGCATATTAACGCGTATTTCTGCATTTTAAAGATATTGTTAATATATTAATATAATAATGTATATAAAATAGAGTTATATAAAATATTGGGTTGGCAACTAAGTACTTTCGGTTTTGTAGTATAAAATAAAACACTTTTTTTTAAACAAAGAATAGTTTTTAATCAATTATATATTTTCCATTTTGCTCAATGAGCTTTAGCCATCTTTCTTTCAGCTGCATGATTCCACGCTCATAAAATTTCTGGTCCTTATCAGCAAAAAACTGAACCAGGTGTGAGTGAAGGTCATCGTCATTTGTGAAAGTTTTACCATTCAAACAATTCTGCAAACTTCGAAATAAATGATAATCAGATGGTGCTAGATCAGGGCTGTATGGGGGATGTGGCATCACTTCCCAGCCAAGCTCCAATAGTTTCCCACGAGTTGCCAAAGATGTGTGAGGCCTTGCATTACCTTGGTGGAAAACTACACCTTTCCGATTTGACAATTCTGGCCGTTTTTCTTTGAGTGCTTCATCCAGTTTTATTAATTGTTGACAGTAAACATCAGAATTGATCGTTTGGTTCCTTGGAAGCAGCTCAAAAAACACAACACCTTTGTAATCCCACCAAACTGACAGCATGATCTTTTTTGGATGCAATTCAGCTTTCGATGTGGTTTGAGCTGGTTTATCGTGTTTGCTCCATGATCGTTTTCGAATTATGTTACTGTACAGGACCCATTTTTCATCACCAGTGATGATTCTTTTTAAGAAAGGGTCGGTTTCATTTCGTCTAAGGTGCATATCGCAAAAGTTGATTCTTTGTGTTAAATGAATTTCTTTCAATTCGTGAGGTACCCAAATACCAAGCTTCTTAACTAGCCCAAGACATTTTAAATGTTTTTCAATTGTTGTGTGCGATACATATAGCCTCTCCGCAAACTCTCGAATAGTTATATGAAGATTCTCTTCAATTATGACTTTGATTTGGTCATCATCAACTTTAGAAGGCCGACCAGAACGTTGCTCAACTTTGAGGGAAAAATCTCCAGAACGGAATTTTTTATACCAATTCTGACAAGTGCACTCTGTTAAGCAATTAGTACCATAAACTTCACATATCTTTTTGTGAGCCGCAGCAGCTTTCTTTCCTTTACGGAAATAAAATAGTAAAATATGTCGAAAATGTTCGTTTCTGCACTTCATTTAAAATTAACCCACAACTAATAGCTTTAATAAAAATCACGCACTACTTGCTTCTGAAGTTACGGCAATGTGACTAGTATCACTCGACAAACGGTAAAGTACAGCATTAACATACGTTATACAAAAAATAAAGCAACGCTCTCTAATCAGTAAAAACCGAAAGTACTTAGTTGCCAACCCAATAGATTGTACGCGATAAATCTCTGTAAGCATTTTTGCCAGAAATATAATGAATGTACTTCGTATAGCGTATTCTATGACACTTGACTCTATTTTTACTTAAAAAATACCACTCAGCTTATTGAAAATATTGCCGAATTTTAAGTACAGAGATATTTGTACTGTACGTTGTGTGTTTCGTCGACAGTATAGTTAATAATAATCTGATAATGTCCGGGTAAATGTTCATATAAGTTTTTTTTTGTATTTCGATTTAAAAATTATTTTATCCAAGCTTATTAAGTACTTACTACATCTATTGGAAAGTTATGTAATATTCACAATGTAGCAACCAGTGCGTGCCGTGTTTGCGTACCAGAGAGGGGGGTGTGATTTAGACGCTGTTTATTATAAGAATTAGAAAAGGAAAGCAATGTATTGGATGAGATGGGAAAAGCGATAAGATTGAATTATAAACGTCATTTCGGTCTATTTTTGAGAATTTGTATATTAGGTTGCTCAAAAAGTTTGTAGTGTTTTTACAGACAATCTCAAGAGCTGTAATTTAATAATAATAAAACGCTCAAAACATTCAACAAAAACATACAGAGAAACGTAACAAATATGTTCCTCGAGCAGAAGAGATACAGCAATTATGGCATGAGAAACAAGTCAAAATTATATCAACTATAACTTCTACCACTAGAGTAATTCCTAAATAACCTCACGAAAGCATATATATATATATATATATATTATATTGCCAAAAAACTGTATTTTGAAGAGCTGCTCGACCGTCAGAAGATTTCTGATACTAACGAATAACATAATTTCATCCGCATTTAAATACAAAGATATTAATAATATAAAGCATCACATTGTATTCATTTATCATTTTATGATGCATAGTAACACCTCAGTATCAACCGCGCACAGTTTGAGCTCAAACCCATAGATATGTGGGTTGTGTGAAAAGTTTTCTGGTGTTATGTTGAGGAAGTGAGTGAAATCTACTCACAAGAAAATCGTTTCTCAACTCTAGAACAGCATCGAAGATCAAAGTGAGCACAAAATGCCTTTCAGCGATGAACATTGTTGGCAAAGGGGAATATCACTTCATCCACAATCTGAAATTGTGTCCGAGCTTATAGCTTCAGTATTCCAGATAACTAATATAGAGATGATGTGAATCATTCATCAGTTGACGTGAGTCCTATTCAATGGTATCATCATAATGCATAGTAACACCTCAGTATCAATCGCGCACAGTTTGAGCTCAAACCCATAGATATGTGGGTTGTGTGAAAAGTTTTCTGGTGTTATGTTGAGGAAGTGAGTGAAATCTACTCACAAGAAAATCGTTTCTCAACTCTAGAACAGCATCGAAGATCAAAGTGAGCACAAAATGCCTTTCAGCGATGAACATTGTTGGCAAAGGGGAATATCACTTCATCCACAATCTGAAATTGTGTCCGAGCTTATAGCTTCAGTATTCCAGACAACTAATATAGAGATGATGTGAATCATTCATCAGTTGACGTGAGTCCTATTCAATGGTATCATCATAATGCATAGTAACACCTCAGTATCAACCGCGCACAGTTTGAGCTCAAACCCATAGATATGTGGGTTGTGTGAAAAGTTTTCTGGTGTTATGTTGAGGAAGTGAGTGAAATCTACTCACAAGAAAATCGTTTCTCAACTCTAGAACAGCATCGAAGATCAAAGTGAGCACAAAATGCCTTTCAGCGATGAACATTGTTGGCAAAGAGGAATATCACTTCATTCACAATCTGAAATAGTGTCCGAACTTGTGGTTTCATCATTCCAGACAACCAATATAAAGATGATGTGAATCATTCATCAGGACAACGTGGCAGTTACATTAATACTATCGGACGTCGATATTGTACGTACACCAGCGGAAGCAGCTGATGAAAATGAATATGAAGAAGAGTTACCCGCTAGCACGTTTAAAGAGGCCAGAACGTAAATTGATAAGTCACGAAGTCTATTGACAAAAACGACCAATATAAATGACGATGTATTTTCAGCTTTAATAACAATAGATAGAGCAATTGATGGAGCTAACACCAATCTTTACGTCAGAAAACATCACTAATGATTTTTCAACTTAATATTTCCAATTCATGTATTATACATAATTGAATGTATTATAAATGAAACAAAAATGGTTATATTTTTAACTGGTTTCTAATAAATCACATTATTTCTAATCATATCTATACTATACCTTGTCTCAGAATAAAAAGGAGTGATTCAAATATTCCGCTAAAACGCGGAACACAGCTTAAAAATGTAACTTACCATAAAAATGGAACACAAACAGTTGCGAATGTAGTAGTTTGTCAACAATATTAATCTTTTCCTTTATTATGTAAAAATAAATGAGAAAAATTCATTTTAATGCAAGTATGATTGTACAAACGTTCCTTTTTTGAATAACATGTACAACCTATCCAAAATTGAGATTAAATATTATTAAAATAAAACAATGCAAAAATGAAATTAAACGATTACAGGTTATGAAAAATGGCGGATATCTGTCATCCATTTATCCATATTAAACGTGCCTGTTCAAGAACCAATGAAATCTTTTAAAAATATGTACTATTTTGGCGCAATATTTGAATAATTCCTTCTTATTCTGAGACAAGGTATAGTTTTTCTTATTTTTATCCTTATTTCTTTGGTTAATATTAATTCCATTTATTAGGAAACCCCGATAATTCGTAAGAATTATTCCGTCCCTTGGCATTACAAATTATCGAGATTTTACTGTATATCAAGAAACATGCTGTATATATAAATTTTAAAAGTATATATTTTTTATTTTTTTTAATTCTTGAGACGTTTCCAATAATCAAATGAACTTTTACTAACTTGTTTTTTACCTTTTGATATAGAAAAACTTTTTAAAGTCAATATACTTTACTAAATGTACTATTTACAGGGAACTTAAAAATGCTTTATCTCAAAAACATTCAACAAAACTAGATAAGAATACCACATACTTACATCAATAATAAACAAATATTACGTAAAATGTTTAAACAATACGTACTTTATCTTTTTAAATGACATGAGTATAATTAAGACAATTCTTTTTTTCAGGATCCGATGATAATACAGTAAAAATATGGGAGGTAAATACAGGACGATGCTTAAAGACAATAGAAACAAACGACGTAATCCGCAGCGTGCAGTGGTGCCCTAACACGGCTCTCTCTTTAATCGCAGTATCTTCTGGAAATCGCCTTTTGTTATTAAATCCTCACGTGGGGGATTTCCTAATTTGCTCCAAAACGGACACAGTTTTAAAAGAAGCTTCCGCTTCGATAACCGTAGATAACATGGAGATTCCTGAAAGAGTACGTAGTTCCGTGAAATGGGAGGAATGCTCGGATGAAGAATACGAACGCGGTATTAGAGTTTGCCTTAGGCACTTTAAAGATATAACTCAGGTGACGTGGCATTGCAAAGGCGATTACTTCGCTAGCGTCATGCCAGATGGACAGAATAGATCCGTTTTGATAAGCCAATTGTCGAAAAGAAGATCTCAATTACCTTTCTCTAAATCCAAAGGATTAGTTCAATCGGTTCTCTTTCATCCTTTGAGACCTTTGTTTTTTGTCGCCACACAAAGACACGTCAGGATTTACGATTTGGTGAAGCAGCAACTCGTCAAGAAGCTAATGACGAATTCTAGATGGATCTCGACGATGTCTATACACCCCGGTGGTGATAATCTTCTAGTGGCCACTTACGATAGAAAAATCTTGTGGTTTGATTTGGACCTAAGCACGAAACCTTACCAGACATTGAGGTTACACGGCACGGCTGTTAGAGGTGTAGATTATCACAAAAGGTATCCTTTATTTGCCTCGGGTTCGGATGATAGGAGTCTCATTGTGTCACATGGTATGGTTTACAATGACCTGCTAAAAAATCCTCTTATAGTGCCTTTGAAGCGGTTCCAAGATCACACATCTTACAATGATTTCGGTATACTCGATGTCAAATTTCATCCGTTACAACCTTGGGTGTTTTCATGCGGAGGTGATGCCACAATCAAATTATATTCCAATTAACTTTAGTGTTTTTTAGGCTACTATGTTAAATTGTACTTTTCCTTGTTTTATTGTATAAATAATTATTGTTTTTAATGTAATAAAAATAAGTTTTTCAAAAGTTTTTTTGTGTGTATAAAATAACCTTTTAGATTATCATCTGAGAAAAACTCCTGATCCAAATTAATATAACCGTGAAGATTCCAACAAAGGACAATGTAATGATGGTCTGGATAGTAAAAACTACAAAACTTTATTGACTTTAATTAATGTTTTTGAATATTAATGAAGTATACACACAAAAACAATGTTTACAATTTCACAAGCGACTGCGAATTATTAGTTTCTGCTATTACATCATTAATTAAATTCACAGAAATTAATTAAAAAATTTCTGCGCCGGAGAAGGACTCAACCTCTATCTGCCGTGTCCTAGACGGCTGCCCTACCAATTAGGCCACCAAGCAGTACAACTTCCAGTCTTTCAACACGCCATAGATCGCATTATGATATAATATTTTTGTAAAACCCGCATATATAATCCCATCGTAAAGAACTTAATTATATATTTATATATAATTATTAACTCACAACTCGGCAAATATCAAAATAATGTGAAAAGATGTTTTCATAGAATGGGTACTAGGAAAGTTTTGCAGTACAGCTTCGTTTATTTAATTTTTTCGAAGTAATTTCCTCTACACTCAATACACCTCTCCATCCTCCGAAACTAATCTCTAAACCAGTTCTGCCAAGTTTCTCTAGGGAGAAAAGCACACTCGTACCAAGCCCGCAGAAGATCCTCATCACTGGAAAACCGCCTCCCATGCAAGAACACTGCAAAGTCGTTTGTATACGTCATCAATCAGTCTTCGTTTAGTTTGTTTTATTTTGCCTTCTTTTTTTGATACTATCTAGTACTGATTTTACAAATGGTACTAGGAAAGTTTAGCAATTCAGCTTTGCCAAGTTTCACTAGGGAGTACACTCGTTGTCCCAAGTCCGCAGAAGGTCCTCATCACTGGAAAACCGCTTCCCTTTTAGCTTCATTATCACTTGCGGGAACAGTGCAAAGTAAGATCTGGATTGTAGGTAGAGTGCTCGAGAAGTTTCAATCCTGTGGTGGTCAATTATTCGGTGCAAATTTTGGCGCAGTGAGCTGGAGCATTATCGTGATGGAGGAACCAGGTGTCCATTCTTGACTTTGGCCGCAGGTTCTTCATAGATCCAATGACTTTAGGCAGGCACTGTTCAGTATACCACTTAACTGTGACTGTATTCTGTGTGTCCAAAACGACGCGTTCCACAATTCCACCCGATTTGAAAGATACAGCTATCATTTTCTTCTTTACAGATCAGAATTTTCTGACAACTACTGGTGTGTCCTCATCATCAAAGATCCAAACTTTGTTTTGAGCTTCGGTCGGCACATCGTAATAGTACAGCCAAATCTCGTCACGATGTTGTTCACATACTGAGATTGTCCCTCATTAAACATTTTTAGCATCTCCCGGCATCAAGTCACACGTCATGTCATCTGTTCTTTTAGCCAGTCTATGCTTCACCCAGAAAGAACAAAGTTTCTTCACGTGCAAATGATCATGCAGAATCGAACTAATTGCTAGTGCATTTAGGCCTGAAGTACCCTCTATTTGTTGGTAGGTCACTCGCCTGTCCTCGCCAAGCATTTTCCTCACAGTAGTAACGTTTTCCTCTGTAACTCTCAGCATCTTCCACAATTAAATTTCCCCTTTAGAATTCTCTATACCACCTGAATATCGTTGTGCGATGTGGACAAACATTACCTAGTGCAAGAGTAATTTCTTCGAAGCACTGGTCTATGTTTAAACCACGCACGAAATTATAACGCAAAACTGCCCTTATCTCATTTCGTGTTAATGAATAACTGAGCCCATCGACATGGCGCGGCGGCTACTATGCACGTATGAACATGTTCCAACATGCAGCAACAAGCAGCTTCCTACGACTCATTGTTTCGTCATATTGCAAAACTATCTTAGTACCCTTTGTAATTATGCCAACGTATCTTTACCTTAATTCAATAATAATCTTATAGTCTACTTACGATAACAGATGAGGCATGTCATAAACATCTTGATAGTTTCGTTACGTTCCGAGAAAGAGCCATGCACGTGGAAACAACTCAAATCACATTTTCGTATAAAGCTCTTTGCATTTACGAAATCACTGTCGTAATCATCATTAATATCATATACTAATAAAAAAAAACTTGCAGATTTTTAGTTTATATTTACGAAAAGCATTTAATTAACGAGATCTGGGGGAAATACCCTATTTTATCAAAAAAAGATGCACATCAACGTAAATCAGAGACCAGATTTACGTTTCTATTCTTTTGATGTAATGCAAATAGAGATAATCGGCCCAAGTGAGTCAGGTCATGTGTGTATTTTTCGTTGAATGTTCGCTATTGTTGATAAATACTATGAAAACAATAGGAACAATGACAGCATTCTGAAAGAGAGGTGACATAATATATTCTAAATATTAGTGATAACAATAAACGTTTTTAAATTTCACGTTTTTTAAAGTTGGCAATGCTAGTAATGAAGGGAGACACGGTTTTATTTACTTCAAGAAATGAGCAAATGACGTATTTCTAATAGATACGAGTTTTATTTTATTGACAATATATTTTTGTCTTTGATATTTATGCTGTAGTAAATAACAATTACTTTTAGATGTAACTATTACCTTCCTGCCTCGTAAATATGACTATCATTATAGTAAGTAATCTATGCCAACTGTCCACGACTATCACTATAGCAAGTAATCTATGATAACTGTCCAGGGTCGAAAACATAAATTTTAATTTGATAACACTGCACATTTAAGGAAACCGACATGTTTATATTGTGTTTCAAAAAGAGAGAAATAAATTTCTGAACAGACGCTAAGCCCACGCATTCAAGTTCTTGTTTATAAGTGTGTAGATATTTGTTTTGAAAACACATGTAATTTTATTTATTGGTTTAATAAGGTTCAAATAACTAGTGAGCAACAATGATTGACCTGATCTTTTACTACTTTCCGCACACCCCATATCAGTACTTACTTCCTTTTTTCTATCTGAAGTTAGCAGTTTAGTAATTTCTAGTGAGTTTTCCTACTCTATGTTTATGTCATTAACCTTTCATTAACGTGCAGTGTACAGAACTTGTTTTGTGATTAATATCCATTACTTATACTTATATGCTAGCCTTCATCAGTCTTTTTAAAGTCTTCAGTTCACATATACGCAGCGAAAATGCCGTTTTTACAGTAGTACTTGTTGTTTAGTAGCTAGCATATTTTTATTATAATTATTAGAATTGCGTGAGACACTGTCTAATTTCACTTTTAAGAGGAAGTAAATATTGACGTGATAAGTATGCTCACACTGTAGGACGTCATTGTAGATACGACTATGAGATTTTTGTCTTGCTCTCAACCAATGAGAATTAACTGTCATTTGGTTATGTTCAGAGATTTGTATTTCTCTTTGTGAAATATAGTATAGTTACGTTTATTATTTACATCTAACAATAAATTATGCAAATACACAGTGAACTATTTGATCTGTTTGTTGTATGCAGCACAAAAATCTCCAGCATTTTCGTCTTCGTTTTTTTTGTGTATATGGGTCAAAACACCTTAATCCAATTCTGGTTAATAATGATGACGAATAAGCAGAAGAGTCAATCTTATATTGATGTCAATTTAAGTATTCTCTTGCCAACTGAGGGCAGATGGCGCTGCTCGTCTACCCGTAAAAATCAAACTCCAATGATAAGGTACACCTTTAATAATAATTATAAACAAATATATGGGATTATTGAATAAATTTCTTCGTTGTATGTTTTTTTTTTTTGTTATGATAGTTTTATTTCTATTCGAAAAATGAAATTATAGTTTCTGTTCGTTCGCTACTTTGATGTATCATTTTAATACGAAATATTGCGTGAAAAGAACAATTCGTCGACTAGGTCCGAGATTTACTGAACAGTCTTGGATAGATGCCATGCGTTTCAGTCAAAATTTCGTTGACGAATAGTCGTTTCTTTATTCAAATATTTGCAGGGTGGCAGTGGCGGCTGGTCAGGTGAGGCAGGTGAGGCAGTGCCTCACCATCTAAATCTTGGAATTATAACAAGAATAATATGTATACTTTTAAAATTCTTTATAAATTAATTATCATCTTTTATTCAGAATTTATCTTATAAACAATAAGAAAATAGTTTTAAATAAACCGGCATTACAAGCAAAGTACAAATTTATCATTTCATTTTAATTCCGTGCGAATGTACGAGCGCGTATACTTGCCCCGACCAACTTCATGCTTGATCTATGTATATCCCTACTAAACACGAATATTTGAGGCCCGGCCACTCATTGCCTCTCATTGAAAATTTATAACGCACTACAGCAGTCAAAAAAATTCTCAATTTCTATGGAAATTACAGTAAAGTATTAGCTACATATTTAAGATAACAAAGAAGAAAAAATATTCAAAAAGTTAATAGATTTTTCTAACTTTATTGTGAGATTTTTGAATTTTTTAATAATATAGAAAGCATTATTAATAGGATAAATTAAGTATTTATTTAATGATATAAAGATGTCTAAAGGTTTACATTCTTCTTGTACAGTTTCTCAATATTTCCTCCACGCAAATAATATGTTTTAAGTTTTAACAGGAGTATTTTTATTGTTTCAAGTAGATATTGTTTAGATATCAATGTATGTATGTATTATTTAGCCTGAAGCCAATTTGAACTGAGCCTCTCATCGAATCACAATCGCCGAACTACCGAATATACTCGAGGCTGACATTCTCGGCCCGAATCGCAAATTACAGCAGTTGGGGGAATAACAAAGTTAGGTTAAAGATTTTAATATTTGTTTAGTGATATTTTCAGTGATTTAAAAATTGTGAATATGGATTTAGAAAATGTAAGAAATACACAAGACATTGTAGATTTTTTAATAAGAAATACGTTCGTTGTTCTATCGGTAGAAGATCAATTATATGTCAAAAACCTTCCAAGACCAAACCCTGGTTTATCAAAATCTCTTACAATACACGGTAAGTCTAACAGAAATTTCAATAATAATAATAATAATTACGTTTTTTGCTTGATAAGTTTAGAGAATTTCGGGAGTGTGATACATATTTCAGTACTGTATACGAAAATTCGATGTCAGACGAATCTGTTGCACATAAAAGGCGTAGAATTGATGACGTTCCAGATACTAAACAAAATTATAGAAAATTATTTTTCGAAATTCTAGATACGTTTATTAGTCAAATTGAAATTAGATTTATTGATTTAGAAAAACTTGCTTTTTTTGATTTATTAACAGAAAGTAAATTTGAAGAATATTCGAGGGCATTTCCTCAGAGGCTCTTAAATAATTTGTTTGAACAATATAAATTTTTTGATCAAATTCAATTAAAAAATGAATTAGCTGTTATTTATAGTGACATGCAACTCCTTGGTAATTCTAAAACACCATGTGGAATGTTAAGATTTATGCACGAACAAAAGTTAGCCATCTGTATGTCAGAACTTTTTAAATTGCTAAGTATAGTAGTTACCATATCGGTAACTTCCGCGTCCGTTGAGCGAAGTTTTTCCACATTGAAACGTATAAAATCGTATGTTAGAAATACAATTGGACAACAAAGACTTAGTAACTGTGCACTAATTGCAATCGAAAAGGAATTGGTTAAAACGATGACGAGGGATGAACGATTTTATAATGATGTAATTGATTATTTTGCTAACACAAAAAACCGGAGGATACCTTTGCTATACAAGAAGTAAAATCTATTAAATGTAATTCTACGTGCAATGCCAATAAAGGAAATTCTCTGTATTTTAAAATATTTTCATTTTGCATGTAATTTTGAAATTTTGTTATTGGATTGTTGTTGATTTATATATATACATATATATGTATATATTTGTTATATTATTAAATTTTATATTATAATAGGAATGTATTTATTTTTTATTTTTAAATCCTAGAAGATTGAGTTCTTATTTTCGATTAATGTTTTTAGAATTTGTTTGATTTTTTAGAATATTTATTTTCGTTTCACAAGGGTTTGCTTTGAAACTTCGTTTTCCCTTAAAAATCGAATGGGGCGCGATATAGGGCTCAGTTCACGTCTGGCAGCCCTGTTTGTACTGGAAGCCCTATATATATATATAAATATATATAAACTGTTTTTATATGTAGTAGGTATATAGAGTTTATTAATCAATTGTAAACAATTTTGAATATTTATTATTCTATCTGCCTCACCATGTCAAATACTCACGAGCCGCCACTGCAGGGTGGGTATATGTGGAAATAAAAATGACCTATTTTCATATTCTAGAAATATTTTACTACCAACCCCGGATGTTTGTAGCAAATTGCTTTTACTTTTGAAATAGAATCGTACATAAAATAAATATCACCGACGTGGAAGTAACAAATCATTTAATAATGAAAGACTCTTTGCATATGTATGTATATATTTATGCCAATTGAATTTTTCTATAGATCAGATCCGCAATCTCGTTTTGATCTGTTATGTTTCCCTGGTGTTTGAAAGCTGTTAAAAGTTTTTAAGGCAGCGAATGAAAGATCGATAAATTACATTTCAGTTTCTGTTGTGTCTAGGAATGTGAACGTTATTTATACATATCGCCCTGTAGTCTCTTCTCAAATCATCAAATATGCTTTGTGTCATAGAATTCAAATTTGTTCTAATAAATAGATTTATTGCCCAAGAAGCTGTATTGTCGATTGTGTGTTTAACCCATCACTTAATAAAGCTTTTGATAAAGTACCCCGTAAAACTTTTATTTTAGAGTTAAAATTATTGAATACTCTATTGTCTCTAGTAAATATGTATCAATGTTTTCTAGTAAATCTGGAGAATTTTGTTGAATATAATGGGGTAAAGTCTCCAAATTTTAAATCAGGTTGTAAACGTACTTCAAGGAACAGTTTTATATCCGTTACTTTTGGTTCAATTACATGTAAATTTTATTATTATTCTTGAAGTTTTCTTTCCCAAAAAGGAAGTTCATTGAAGTTCAGGTAGTCTTCATAAATCACATAAAGTATTTAAAATGATCCAGTACTTTCATTTTTCGCTTAGTTTTCATTTCTATTCAAGAGATGGAATTAAAGTTTTCTATTTTTTTTTGTTTTTGGTTAAACGACTTTTAAAATTTTCTGTTGCTCCAAACACGTAAACTTTTAAGGCCGGTTATGGTTCTTGAAAATGTGTACTCGGTTTGAGGTGTTACAATAGTTAAATAGTTTATTTGCATGATTAATTTGGGACAGATGAATATCAAACAGATGACAGAATGACAAATATTATCCAGAAATTGACGTCAGTCTCTTTTGAGGAATTCAAAGTTGTAATTTGTCGAGGCGCGTGTTTTAGATTCTTTTATAATGAATCAACGTTTGGAATGGAAGAGGGATGCATATAAAGAAATAATAGTAATACATTTATCGTATATATCTTTTTAAAAATATATATTTTATTATAGTTAATTTTTTAAAAAATAATAGTAATAATATAATACTACATAAATTATTTTAAATTACAATTTCACATATCAAAAGTAATTAAATTGCTTTTTACATGAAATTTCGAGCTAATTTTTAAAAAAAAAATTTAATTTTAAGTTTCACTTTTCGACAGAAATGCCTTCCTTTCAGATGCTAGTCCTAAAGCTTCTTGTCTTCGCAATATGTTTGGTATAAAAACGGTTACGGTACAACCCAGAAGTAGAAAACCAATCGTCGACGACAAAGCCCAAAACGTACCAAACCTTGCCAAAAATTCTCCAAGTAGTAACGTATAGACCACACCAAATATTTGAGCCATGGACACTAAAATGCCAGAAGTGGAGCTTTCCGGTTCCGGAAAAGAAAGTTCCACAGCGAATTCTAGTCCAACGGGAAATAATGCGGTTTGGAAAAATCTGTGGGAGTACCGAGATTTTTATGAGAATGTTTTAAGGGATTTATTAAAAGCGTGTCACTTTTAATTACGTTCAAATTTCCCGCCGATGTACAGAAGCGGTTCATATCTTTTACATTCAATATTATGTCAATAACTTGTTTAGATATACGAGTAATGTATAAAAGTTTTTTAATCTATCTGTGCTATTTATTATTTGCTGTTTTATTACTTATACTTCATAAACGGAACGTGAGTATGAGTTTTATTTTGATCACTGAAGGTTGATATATTGTATAACCCCTTGCCACATTAATTTTCGTATTCTGTACACTGTGTACATTTTGGGTCTCAACGGTACGGATCGCGTACGGAGTTTGTTTTCGTACGGGTATTTTTCGCCGAAATGTGCTTTGTAGCGAGACGATGGAAAACTTATGGAAATTATTGAAGATAGAAGATCTACTCCGGCTCACAACACACTAACAAGCTTTCTCAAAATTTGATGCAATTAGAGAAAAGTCCCCGTAATGTCTGAGTCTCAAATAGAACTTGTAGTTAAGAAGTTTACGTTTTAAAACTTAAAAAAACAGACTATCATTTCAAATATAATTTTTTATTATAACAAAAGTGTTGTTTGTTGTAATTTCTCCAAATAAATTAAATTAAAAAAGATTTTTATATCTTTAGTTATGGCTAGCGCTTTAAGTTGTGGGAAAATTTCTAATTTTGAAAGGAATATATTTCCTAAAGGTTTGGTTTTATAAAAAGGTATTAATATATAATTTTCTTGTAGTAACTTACCCTAAAAAGCAACCACTTATGTATACCAATACTTTGCTATGCGTTTCTAAAGCTACCATAAAACCAACTACACCAAGAATCGTCAAAGCGTACAGAATAACCGTGTTTTCTCTGTAAGACAAATATAATTACACGGTTAATTTGGCTTTATCAAAGTTAGAAATCTTACTTGAATTTTTTAGTTTTATCTAGAATAATTCCAAAGATCATAACACCTCCTAAACCAATAAGAAGCATTAATAAACCAACGGTTCCAACATCCTTTTCTGCGTTCTACGAACGTAAACGATTAAAATAATTAAATTACAGATCCACAAACTTTCTCGTCGTTCCTTACCTCAAAATACGCTAAAACAATCTGATTTAAAAGTGTATATATAGCTGAAAATATTCCGATATTCGTGCCAAAACAAAAAGCTAATACAACAAAAGGTTTATTCGTCAGCAAACTTTTGTAAGATTTCTGAAATTCTTTCATGGAAAACTCTACTTTAGTGGATCTTATTTGTGCTTGCGCTTTGCTTGGAGGGATTTCCGGTTTATCTTTGAAAACTATAATAGATACATAAGTCTGTTTTTTTTTGAAACGCACTGTATATTTTTCGGAAAACGAAAAATTACTTACAGAAGAAGATTAGCGGTACAAGTAATGTAGTAAAGGCACACGTGCCGTATATGAGATAAGACAATTCCGTTCCAATGTCGTTTAGGTTGTCGTGATTTTTGACTATCAGCGGAGGCAAAATGAAACCCAAGGCCGCACCAATTTGGGAACCAGTAACACCTATTGCGCACGCAGTGGATATCTGCAAAAAAATTTGATTTTGTACATCATATTACAGTTGTAAACACAAATTTTATTGACTTAGGTATGGCACTTGCTTTTGACTAATTTAAGAATCCAAAAATGACCCCAGTTTTTGTCTATCACGTCAACTTTTTAAGCTAGAGGGCACGCTCTCTTTGTCCCAAAAGTCATATATTGGATCTATGGGTATGAGCCCGATAGTAAACAGCAGTCGACTATCTGGGTATTCCAAGATGAGCCAAATCCAACAAAAGTTGTTCGCACTTGAAGCACATCAAAACAAATGGTTGCCTGTTTTTTCGGAAAAACCGGTCACGTTGCAACCGTGCCTTTAGAGAGTTATAGAACGGTCAATTCCGAATGGTACACGACTATTTGTTTGCCAAAAGTTTTTGAAGAAATAAGGAAAACAAACCGAAAAGGGCAGATCATTCTCCACCATGACAATGCAAGCTCTCATAAGTCGGATCAAACAATTGAATATTTGACCGGGCAAAACATTAAATTGATGAGCCATCCGCCGTACAGCCATGATCTAACACACTGATTTCTTTTTGTTCCCACACGTGAAGAATAAACTTCGTGGTCAACGGTTTTCTACGCCAGAAGAGGCATTTGACGCATTCAAAACTTGTATTTTGGAGATACTGGATTGGTTTAAACGAATGCAAAAGTGCATTGATTTTCAAGGAAAATATTTTGAAAAGCAATAAAACTCTTTTTGATTATAGAAATTCTTTTTTGTTTGCTATTCCCGAAATATAATTTATTAAAGAACAAATTCATATGCGATTTGTGGATTTTGCAGTTGTCGTCCAATCTTTATCTTACGGATTGGAATCGCGTCCTTGGTACTTGTGCTGTCGAGATTTCGTCTTCAATTCTATGAGACATCTTCAGTTCTTAACTGCTTCTACTGTTGCCATTGTTACACTTCCAATTTCAGAGCACTCTCAGTTTCAGTGTAAGAACGACAATAGTAGCAGCAGTTAAGCATTGAAGATGTCTCATGGCAGCACTACTACTAACAAATGCCATATGTTATATCAAAATGCAAATTAAAATTATTTCTTTATTTTTCTTATCTATTTAAAGATAGATAATATAAAGTGTTCTAATTCTTTTACAAAAATAAGAAAAGAAAGATAGATTATTTGTCAAAGATACTGGAACTTAACATACCTCGTCTGGACCAAACCAAAGTGCAGCTACTTTAAGTGCCATTCCGAAGATAAAAACTTGAAACATGAAGACAACAGTCTGACCTATGAAGCCAACCCAAAACAGATCTGGTCGTATTGAAAATACTTTTATCCAAGAACCAGCAGCTGTTCCTACGGCTCCTAGTAACGTGCAATATCTAAGTCCCTAAAATATTAAAAAAGTTACGTAGTAAAAATGCTAATAATACTTTTATATACTAATAAATACTTTTTTTAATAAAACTTATTTTATTTTGTTGACTTATTTGATGTTTTTTTAAAAATAAAGAACTATCAAACGTGGTAATAGATAAATGCCTCGACCAGTACAGGGTATCAGACAACAAAGTAAAAATTGCTTTCAGATAATGATGAAGATGTGGCTATATTTATTTAGTAACTGCATATAATCATAGTGATAAGCGAATCATTCGTCTCATGTATTAATGATCCTTGGATTCCACTACATATATCTACGCTAGAAGATAGAAGATGCGATTTTGACAATATATTCATATAGTTGATTGTTGAGGGTGTGACTTTGTGAAATTCCATTACAATAAGGGTTAATAAAACACTAAGGAATAAATAAAACACTTTGTTTAAATTTTGCACAATATTATACATTAACTGCGCCTAGTCTCGCTAACAGGCGAAACTATTCGTAGTTTCTAAGATAGGATAAATACGTTGTTAAAAAGCTTTTAGAATTACATAATTATAAAAACTTACACTTTAGCAAGCAATATCATTTCTTGTGGAAGAAAAATTGACAGGACACGGCAATATACCATAATTTAATTAGGGAACCCTATAAGACTAATATATGCCCTATATTAGCCTTACAGGGTTATTCAATACGCCAAAAAAGATGTCATCCTAACAATATCACTTGAGGATTGTCTTCGCTCCAAATACGGCAATTTTGCTTATTGACGTAGCCATTTAAACAGAAACGAGCATCATAACTAAACACAATTCTTGGATAAAAATGCTTGTCTTCGGCCAGTTTCAAATGAGCCCAATCAGCAAAAGTGCGACGCAAACAATGGCCTTTTGGCATGCATGTGCTGTATTTTATAGGCACGTAAGCCAAGATCCTTACGTAAAATTTTCCACGTAACCGAAGGACAAACTCCAACAAGTTGAGAACAACGACGAATCGACATTTCGGCGTCTTCTTCAATACTTCGCCCTACAGCAGCAATATTCTCTTCGGTACGCACACTTCTTTTTCTTGTTGATGGTTTAGAATCGAGAAGAGTAAAATTAGTGCGAAAACGATCAATAACTGCACGAATTGCTTGCTCACTAGGCCGATTATGTTAACCGTAAAATGGACGCTCTATGAACTTCGCGAATAGATTTATTTTTTTCAAAGTAAATTTCCACAATTTAGAAGCGTTGTTCTGGCGTTAAACGATTCATGATGACTTGCGAAACCTTACTGAACAGAAATGTCAACACGGTTTGACATTATTAGCTGTCAAACTATAGTTATCGATATCGATAGTTCTCATGCAGCTTGAAAAACACCCATTACTTACAATTTTCAGAAATAATCAAATATCATATAACAAATTGCGTTAGATAACGGTTATAAGAGCGATTTAATTGATAGCTTACTAAGAAAATAACAACATAAAAAAGCCTTACGAATGATATATCCGACTACATAAATACCAAATATGTATAGTTTGTTGAGTTATTTACATATGCCTATAATCTAAACAAATAAGTTACTTAAAAAACAAACTAAGAATACGTAATAAAAATTTATTACAGATAACAAGGACAAAATAACTAAATTCAATAAATCGGGTGTCTATAACCTTTCTTGTGGTGATTGATTACTGTAATATACCTATAAGTAGGTATATCGGTTAAACCGGAAGATGTATGAAACAAGGATATCAGAACACAAAAGAAGTGTTAGTCGTAAGAAAAACGATTCAGCAGTACATTTAAAATACTTGTAAACATTCTTTTAATTTTACCATTTTACATTCCGAAAATAAAGGGTTAAAGTTATAATTACTTGAAACCATCGAAATAAACAAACACAAAAAGTAATAATTTATTTAATGACCAAGTATTGTAGATTTGGACAATTCTCCCCTATTAAACTTATTTCATTGTAATTGTATATCATCCCCACAATGAAAATAAAGGGTGTTTCAAATTGCGCGTTTTTTAAATAAATAAAATATAGATGGCGCACTGAATTTGTCTGGGTATGTGGACATTTAAAAAGTGCAGTGTATGACATTTACAAAAATGGCTTCGTACAACAACGCGTTCAAATTGTTGAATTATTTTATGAAAATCAGCGTTCTGTGAGAAGAGTTTTTAGAAAATTACGTGAATTTTATGGTTTACATAATCGTCCATCTGAAAGCACTATTGGTCGAATTATTAAAAAATTTCAAGAGACCGGTTCCGTGGAAGATCAAAAAAGTGAAAAATACAGTCGTAGTGGTCGTTCACAAGAAAATATTGGTTTGGTTCGTGAAAGTGTTGCTGAAGATCTTGGAATGTCCATTAGACGACGTTCACAACAACTTGGACTTAGTGGATCAACAACGTGGCGTATTTTACACAAGGATTTAGCTCTGAAGGCATATAAGGTTCAAATAACACAGGAATTGAAGCCATTAGATAATTTTAAACGTCGTTCATTTGTCAATTTCATCAATGAACAACCATCTAATTTTTCTCAAAAAATAATGTTTTCCGACGAGGCACATTTTGAACTTGGTGGCTATGTTAATAAACAAAATTGCCGTATCTGGGGTGAGGAAAATCCACGAATTATTCATGAGAAACCTATGCATCCTAAACGAGTTACTGTTTGCTGTGCATTATGGTCAGATGGTGTAATTGGACCTTACTTCTTCGAAAATGCTGCTGGTGAAGCTGTAACTGTCAATAGTGATCGATATCGTCGGATGATAACCGAATTTTTGTTGCCTGAATTAATGAATATTGATCTAGAGGATATGTGGTTTCAACAGGATGGCGCTACACCTCACTTTGCACACGAATCAATTGATTTATTGAGAGAAAAATTTACTGGACGTGTAATCTCAAGAAACCGCGATGTTAATTGGCCGCCAAGATCATGTGATCTGACACCGTTAGACTATTTTCTTTGGGGTTATGTGAAAAGTTAGGTTTATAAAAACAATCCACAATCAATTCCTGCTTTGAAAGATGAAATTATTCATGTCATTGGTGAGATAGAGCCTCAATTATGTCAAAATGTCATTGAAAATTTTAACAAAAGCGTGGACGTCTGTGGAGCTGCAAGAGGAGGCCATTTGGCAGATATTATTTTTTAATTTTACATTTGAGTCTGAAGAAGTCACAGTGCCGACGAAATAATTGTTACACTTTTTCAATGAAAATATTTTGTAAAAATCACGCAATTGAGTTTTTTTAAGGAAAATATTTCTTTATTTTATCTATGGCTTAGGTTATTTAAAACATAGTGTCCATACTATTGTAGAGAAAAGTATTTGCACTTATACGTAAAACAAAAGGATCAAGTACCGAACAGTCACAAACATTATATTTAAAATATTTAAATGTACTTATATAATTAATATCAACACTTTAAATGTAAAAGAATGAATATATAACATCGTTTTATATAAAAAGGAAACAGAACATAATGTAACAGCGGAATGTTGAAAACTAATTAAAGATACAAATGTATAACCCCAGGGAGTTTGATAATTAGGAAACTACTTTTATAGGCAAAATTAGAACTATTTTGCATTGGAAATAACTTAGATAATGGACCAGTACCTCGACGTTGTCTGTATGCAATATTAACTTCGGAACTTTAGAATTTAAATTAAACATAGAGCAGATAATAAATAAACACTTACGATTTTATCTATAAGATAGGTAGCTGGCACAATTAAAGGTGGATAAGTGATCATCGATATCATCGATGTCCAATCGATCGCCACTGATGTCACTCCATAATATTTCATTATAATATTGGCGATAGTACTATACTGGACCCAATGGAGCATGCCAGCACCGCTCAACAATGCATATAGAGTGACAACAAGCCAACGTATTCTATATAATTTGGTTGTTGTATGTTTTTGCATTTTAGGAGTTTCAAGAGGCACAGTTTCGTAAGACATCTTAACCAAATTTTTATTTCATTTAAATTACGCCCTGTATATACGCACTTAGGTAAAATTATATGATAAAATACACATACCAGGTTGTATTATAATGTATTTTCTTATATAGTACTTAATTTTCCCATCACGAAAATATTACCAGAGTTTTTTAATTGTGAAATAATGAATGTTATTATTAGGCTTGTCATTTTCCCTCCGGCGCGACAGGTCAGGATCGGTTGGACTAAGTATGTATCTACGTATCGATAATCAGATGTGAGTGAAGCAAATATTAACAATCGTCAAAGCATAAAATAAAGAAAAATAAATAATTTTAGAGTTTCTGTCACACCTGTCACAGCTGTTATTACTTCTCGTTACAAATATTGTATATGACGGATCTATAGAAGCATCATCACGAATTTGTCTAGTAAAATCGAAGCCTTTGTTTATAATACTCTCAAAGTTCTTGAAACACTCATATTTTTATGGCACTTATAGAACATAGTAGTGAGTGTACACGTTCACAATTTGCACTCCACTATCGACGACACAGTCTTTTGTAATTTTTCAATTGCGTTAAATAATCCTTTATAATTTTCGTAAATAGTTTTTAAATCTTTTTCAACGGAAGTATCCTAAAATCTTCGTTTACGTGATTGCTGGCAACCAAAAACCTTAAGTCACATCAGAGCGCGGCGTAGTAATAACTTATGGCCTGTCAAAGTCCCCTATAGTTGACGTTAAGCTGTTGGGGAATGTGAAGGCATAGATTATTATTATTATTATTATTATTATTTTGTAGTTTTTTGTTTAATTTCTGCATTAAAGCTCATTATTTTTTCTTAGCTTTTAAACTTTCATCCGGTGGCTGCTTTTTCTTAAACCTCTACATCTTCTGCTGTGTATTGCCTATTACGTGACAAGTGAGAATACACATCAAATAAATATTTCTAGCTTCCGTTTATATTGTTGGTTATTTTAGCCCGATTTTCGTTTCAAATTCTTTTATCAGTTTTCATTGTATTGTACTACAATATATTTCTATGGTCACTATGGTCTTCCTCAATTATATCTTTCGAGATATTCTTCAAATCTATAAACAAGATATAGAATAGAAAGGAACTGCTAATTCCGTCGTGTATATAAGCGTATTTGTCAAATTTATATAAACCCCATGGTTCTGAATCAATTTTATTCGTTTATTAACTCTATGTCGATAAATAATAATTGCGTTATATTTATTGACGATATAGATAAGTTATTTTTGACGGAAGTTCAACAAATTAGAATTTACAATATATTTTTTGAAACAAAATTTTGGTTTCTTCATTTGTTTTTTAACACTCCGTTTGGCCCATGGGTCCAGCCAGACCTTTTTCGATTTCAATTGTAATTTAAATGTACTTCTAGTTGAGCTAGCGACTTAAAATTTCTTTTCTTAAAATACTATTAACTATCATCTCTGAAAATTGCGAGGATACTTCTCATATGAGTTGATAATTACAAGGATATCTTAGTATATACATCACATCTGTAGCTCATGTGGTCTGATTAGACACTTGTGTATTTTATATGGAAATGTATGAAATATGATTCAATTTGAATATTCCATCTTTTTACTTTTATTTAGGCACAAACTTGTGTGTAACGTTGAAGGCATTTCATGGGAAATTCTGGGATTGTTTGTTTTATTCCAAATGAGTGATGACATGGAATTTGTTTATAATACAGGATTACGTATTACGTAGACAAAGTGATAGATGTCTATTTTCATATACAATTGGGAGCAGCTTTAGCCAATGATATAGAACGTGAAGGAGCTAAAGATGAAATCGATTCGTTCATAGACGATGTTGACAACCATTCAACTTTAGATACCAAGTTAAGACGGAAAGTGCACGTCAAGAAAAAAAAAAGAACAGCTAACACTAAAATATAAAAAATACTATTGGCTACTGGGCAGACATTCACAGCTGTCAATAACACATGGATCAATAAGTCCCGAGACTAACCCATAGATGGCGCTCGTAGTAAACCAGTAACCACGTCTTTCTAGAGTACTAACCTTTGCTTGAAACGTGTCAAAATTTTAAGTCGATCGGACCAGAAACAGCTGAGTTATCGAGGTTGGAGTAAAGTCGTTTTGTAGTTTGTTTAAACAATGGAAAAAAGCGAGTTTCGTGTTCTGATAAAACATTGTTTTTTAATGGGTAAAAACACCACGCAAGCAAAACAATGGATTGAAAAATGTTAGCCGGACTCTTGTCCATCAAAAGCAACGATTTGTCGGTGGTTTGCCGAGTTTAAACGTGGTCGTACCGACACAAATGACGCGGAACGTTCGGGTAGACCTGTGGAAGCCGTTACACCGGAAAATGTGAGTGAAGTGACAAAAATTATAATGAAAGCTCGTAATGTTACGCTCCGTGAGATTGCTGAGATGACATATCATATGGAAGTGTATTTACTATCCTTCATGAAAAATTGAGCATGAAAAAGGTTTTTTCCAAGTGGGTGCCGCGATTGCTTTCGATGGAACAAAAACAGCAACGAGTCGATGATTCAGAAAGCTGTTTATCGCCATTTACTCGCAACAAAAAAGATTTCTTGCGTCCTTACGTGACCATGGACGAAACATGGATACATCACTACACTCCAGAGTCGAAGCGGCAGTCATCTGAGTGGCGCACAGCTGACGAAAGCCGTCCGAAACGTCCGAAAACGCAGCAGTCAGCTGGCAAAGTCCTGGCGTCAGTTTTTTGGGATACACATGGCGTGATTTTCATTGACTACCTCGAAAAAGGTAAATCGATCAACAGTGATTATTATATTGACTTACTGGTGCGTTTGAAGGAGAAAATCGCAAAAAAACGACCGCACATGCAGAGAAAAAAAATCCTTTTTCACCAAGACAATGCATCCTGCCACAAGTCGATGAAAACAATGGCAAAATTGAACGAATTGGGTTTTGATCTGCTTCCCCACCCCCCATATTCGCCAGATTTAGCCCCCAGTGACTACTGGCTCTTTGCTGATCTTAAAAAAATGCTCCAGGGAAAAAGATTTGGCTCAAATGAGGAGGTCATCGCTGAAACTGAAGCTTATTTTGAAGCGAAAGATAAATTTTTTTATAAACATGGTATTGAAAAATTGGAAAAGCGTTGGAACCATTGTATCACCCTAAAAGGTGATTATGTTGATGAATAAAAAAAAATTTTGCAAAAAAAATGTTGTTTTCATTGTTAGTCTCGGGACTTATTGATCCATGTGTTAGATAATAAACCATTGATATACATTGATATACATATTCAAACCTATTCAACAATTCAAATATTAAATTGATACAAACGTTCCAAAGCAAGATGTTGGGGAATATGGTTAATGCCTCATGGTATATCAGAAATGATGATCCACATAGGGATTTAGGAGTCTTGCTAATGAAGGAAGAGATCAAAAGGGTGGCGGATAAATATGAGGCCAGACTACATGAATACACGAACATCGAAGCCTTACAGCTGTTTCACAACCAACATCAGATAACAAGACTTAAGGGGACAAATCCATTTGACCTTGTACAGTGATAGTCCCTAAAACAAAGTAATGTGCGTGAATCGGCTGTTAAGTAACCAAACCCAGGATAAATTGTATCATGGTAAAAAGAGATGAATGGATGGAACGCTG
Source organism: Dermolepida albohirtum (assembly GCA_031893035.1). Taxonomy (NCBI): domain Eukaryota; kingdom Metazoa; phylum Arthropoda; class Insecta; order Coleoptera; family Scarabaeidae; genus Dermolepida; species Dermolepida albohirtum. The sequence goes on from JAVIWB010001687.1 coordinate 221,383, forward strand.
GATGGAAATTCTATTCCTAATGATGAAGTTCTATTAATTATGGATGTAATCAAATTAATATTTACGCATAGTGTATTAAAAAACGGTCGTCCAAATTTAATAGTAAAACTTGAGTATCGCGACGTTGCATTTATTTTAGATGGAGCTTATTGGTTATAAAAAAATAAAATTCAGAAATTGGAGTTATTAGATTTCTTTTTTTACTATTAATCTTTGATATCGACGCTTATTAACAACATGGAAATTGTAAAACACGTTAAAACATATGTGGAAAATTTGCTTTATCATCATTTAGACGACTGTGATTACAATATCCAAAGGTGCGTTTGGAGTTCCGAATTCACTGATTGTGTCCTTGAAATAATTCTTTTTTAAATTGGACAGGTTTATGTGCGATATCGACTGTGTACAAATTAATAATTAATTTTACGATGAAGCATATACATAGATGTATCTATCGAAAATGTCATTTTAAGAACATTTTTTTAGAATATCCCTTCTTTTATTTTGAAAAATACAAATAAAAAGCTAATTTTCTATATACCTCTGTAGATTTTCAAGAAAAAATGTCTTCCATGATCTTGCGAGAGTTTGGGACTTTATACTTCAACAAAAGAAAATCTATCTTTAGGGTTACCATCCATGCCACATTCATCACAACACAATATAGAGGAACACATAGATGGTTCATCACCTGCTAAACGTGATTGTTACCAGTGTAAAGTAATAAAAAGAAAAATTATTTAGAAAATTAATTGTGAAACTAGTACTTTATCAATATACGTATATAAATATACAATTTATTAATTTACAATTGTGTTTTAATTAATTTTGATATCTAGTTTCCTTGCTAAATAAGTATCGGTTTTATTATTGTTTTATGAAAAGGAAATTAATAATTGTTTATCGTTTGCATCGTAAAAATAAATTGTGCATGTGCATTTTTTAAATATATTTGGTTGGCAACTAAGTACTTTCGGTTTTGTAGTATAGAATAGAACACTTTTTTTTTAAACAAAGAATAGTTTTTAATCAATTATATATTTTCCATTTTACTCAATGACCTTTTGCCATCTTTCTTTCAGCTGCATGATTCCGCGCTCATAAAATTTCTGGTCCTTATCAGCAAAAAAGTGAACTAGGTGCGAGTGAAGGTCATCGTCATTTGTGAAAGTTTTACCATTCAAAGAATTCTGCAAACTTTGAAATAAATGATAATCAAATGGTGCTAGATCAGGGCTGTATGGGGGATGTGGCATCACTTCCCAGCCAAGCTCCAATAGTTTCCCACGAGTTGCCAAAGATGTGTGAGGCCTTGCATTATCTTGGTGGAAAACTACACCTTTCCGATTTGACAATTCTGGCCGTTTTTCTTTGACTGCTTCATCCAGTTTTATTAATTGTTGACAGCAAACATCGGAATTGATCGTTTGGTTCCTTGGAAGCAGCTCAACAAACACAACACCTTTGTAATCCCACCAAACTGACGGCATGGTCTTTTTCGGATGCAATTCAGCTTTCGATGTGGTTTGAGCTGGTTTATCGTGTTTGCTCCATGATCGTTTTCGAACTATGTTACTGTAAAGGACCCCTTTTTCATCACCAGTGATGATTCTTTTTAAGAAAGGGTCGGTTTCATTTCGTCTAAGGTGCATATCACAAAAGTTGATTCTTTGTGTTAAATGAATTTTTTTCAATTCGTGAGGTACCCAAATGTCAAGCTTCTTAACTAGCCCAAGACATTTTAAATGTTTTTCAATTGTTGTGTGCGATACATGTAGCCTCTCCGCAACCTCTCGAACAGTTATATGACGATTCTCTTCAATTATGACTTTGATTTGGTTATCATCAACTTCAGTAGGCCGACCAGAACGTTGCTCATCTTTGAGGGAAAAATCTCCAGAACAGAATTTTTTATACCAATTCTGACACGTGCGCTCTGTTAAGCAATTAGCACCATAAACTTCACATATCTTTTTGTGAGCTGCAGCAGCTTTCTTTCCTTTACGGAAATAAAATAGTAAAATATGTCGAAAATGTTCGTTTCTGCACTCCATTTAAAATTAACCCACAACTAATAGCTTTAATAAAAATCACGTACTACTTGCTTCTGAAGTCAATGTGACTAGTATCACGCGACAAACGGTAAAGTACAGCACTAATATACGTTATACAAAAAATAAAGCAACGCTCTCTATCAATAAAAACCGAAAGTACTTAGTTGCAAACCCAATAGTCTGAATAACGTACTTCTGATTTATATTGTACAATAGGTATTTATAGCTTTTCCTTGCTAAAAACTTCACCGTTTGTTTGCTAAATAAATGTTTCTTATCGTGTGCATTTAATTTTGATATTGATTTTAATATCCCATTTCCTGGCTAAAGCTCTTCATTAGTTTTGCATTGCAAAAATTTGCATTTATTTATGATAATGCAATAAGTTTAAAGAAGTAAAATTTATCCCTTGCTTGTATCGCAAGGAAATTAATATTGATACATAAAACTAATTATTTATCAGTTTTACTTTTGAAAAAACATTGCTTCCCTCTATCATACAACACACGAATGTATTGAACGATAGAACAAGGGCGCGTTTATCTCGCTAAGTCGGCAACAAAGGTTGCCAGAGCGTATGTAGACAAACATTCCAATTCTCGGTTATTTGGCAACTAGATAAATGTTAAGAGATCTCGTTCAAATATTAATAATACACTGTTTACTACGTACGTTTCAAAGAATAACACTTATCATGAGGTAAATTAAAGCATTGCATCCCTCTATTGTACAACACACGAATATATTTAACGACAGAACAAGGGCGTGTTTATCTCGCTTAGCCGGTAAAAAGGTCGCCAGAGTTGTACTTTTGCTTATCGTTTCGCATTGCAAAAATAAATTGTGGGTATGCATTTAATTTGATTATTACACTTCGACTCTTTGTTTTATCCCAAGGAAATATCGGTATGTAAATTCAAAGACCATGTTTTCGCTTTACGAGAGCATGCTTCGGATCGTTATCCTGCATATACAATCATCTTAGTGGCATTTCTTTCTCTGTATATGATAGAAGCACAGTTTCTAATATGTTTACATAGATATCAGCATCCATCATGCCTTCTATCTTGTGTAAAGCGCCTACGCCATGATGCTTGTGACTCCGAATTTTACAGTCTTTTTGGTGTACTGGGACTGAAATGCTGTTAATGGTGGTCCTCGCAGGTATTGTTGGTATACAGCGGTATTAAACAAAGGTATTTCCGTTTCATGGGACAACAATACATTACGCCATACTTACGTTTTCTCTAGGGATAGTTTTCCTTTTTTCACCATGATTTTCTTTCACTTTTTTCAAATACTTAGTGTTTGCAATCATTTTCGCAGAACATAGGAGCGTATTTTGTAAAAACTTGTAGCTTTTGCCTGTATTAAGTAGATCGAGTATAATTGCTCTTTTTTCCGACGAACAATAAATAATTTTAATATATGTCGCTGCATCAGAATTGTCCGTTGTAAATGTTATTTATAAGTATTAATTTAGGACTACTAATTTCGTGCACAAGACTGTACATATATCGGATAATTTAAGGATTATTCGTATATTTCGCGCATTACTATATCTACACGAATGGAAATCTTCTACCTTCGCAAAATAATGTGTTTTTCTATTAATAGTTATGACTGTCGAAGTTTTGTCTACATAACATGTTATGAAAACCATCGTACATGAATTCGGCAGATCATTTTATATACAAAAGAAACAGAACATAATGTAACAGCGGAATATTAAAAATCAATTAAAGATACAGATGTGTAACCCAAGAGAATTTGATAACACAAGTTTACAAATTCCGGTCAACTTTTGGATCAGAGCAGATGAGAACAAATCTTGACGTTATTTGAGGTGCTGAATTCAAATCCGTGTTTCGTTTTTCAAAATTCGTTCTAGTTTGTGAGTTCGCGCATGTTGACAGCACTGCGCTATCATAATGACAGTCAGCTGTTGGCGTCGGTAGAAACATTATTTAATTTGTATTTTTAAAGTTTTTTTTTTGAATCCAAAACGTGTGAAAATGCAGACAGAATTGTAAAGTTGATTCAAAGTGTTTTTGTTATGTTTGCGGCTGTTATATGATCAGAAAAATTGGCAAAGTTATTACTAATGTGATCAGAAATACATATTTTTATTATTTTGGTTTCTCTGTATCAAACACTCACAAGTCGTGGGTACCGAAATTGTTTTGTAACGCGTGTAGCACAATATTATACAAGTGGTTACGCGGTAAAAAAGTATGTTTTTCATTTTCATTGCCAATGTTATGAAGAGAGACGAAAAATCATGTTGATGATTGTTACTTTTGCTTGATGAATGTCGTCGGTCTAAATGCAAAAAGACTAGCAAAATATAAATATCCTGAAGTATCATCAGTGTCCAAGCCAGTTCCCCGTGAGAGCTATGATCTTTTGTTAATTTGTCCAGGTACGAGTGCAAATTCCATGGAAACTTGTAGTTCATCACCGACAAACAGTGGAAGCGATTTTAACATGGAGGAAAACATTTAGTTTCGCAAAGTGAACTCAATGATTTGGTTCGTGATTTGAATTTATCGAAACAAAAATCAGAATTGCTCGCACCACGGATGCAGGAGTGGAAATATCTTGACACTCATACAAAAGTCACTGTATATAGAACCAGAAATGAGGCGCTTTTACCGTTTTTCAAAAAAGATTTCAAGAAGATAATCGACAGTTTGTTGCAAAATTATTGCAAGATTGGAGCTCGAATGTCTTTCAAAATACATTTTCTGCATTCCCATCTCAAATTTTTTCCTGAAAACTTGGGTGATACAAGCGACGAGCAAGGAGAGCCACCAAGATTTGGCGAAAATCGAAAAACGATACCAAGGATTTTGGGACGAGGGCATGATGAGCAACTACTGTTGGACTTTAATGCGTGAAACAGATTCCAAACAGTACAAGCGACTCAGTTCGATTGCACTTCATATCTAATTTAACACTATTTAATGAATAAAATGGAGATTAACTGTCAAAAATTGTAAAAAATGTGTTTATTTAATATCTCGAAAACTAGAACCAATATCTAAAAGCGGAGTGCAGATTCAGATTCAACGCCCCAAATAACCTTAGAAACTGCTTTTGGTTGCTTAGAACCAAAACCGTGTATGCTTGTGTAATTAGGGAAGTACTTTCGCACGCAAAATTGGAACTAATTTGCATTGTAATCAACTTCGATAATGGACCAGTATCTCCACGTTGTCTGTATGAAATATTAGCTTCAGTTTAATCGAATTTAAATTAAACATAGAGCAGATAATAAATAAACACTTACGATTTTATCTATAAGATATGTAGCTGGCACAATTAAAGGTGGATAAGTGATCATCGATATCATTGATGTCCAATCGACCGCTACTGATGTCACTCCATAATATTTCATTATAATATTGGCGATAGCACTATACTGGACCCAATGGAGTGAACTGGCACCACCCAATAATGCATATAGAGTGACAACAACCCAACGTATTCTATACAATTTGGTCGTTGTATGTTTTTCCATTCTTGGGGTTTCAATAGCCATAGTTTCGTAAGTCATCTTAATCAGATTTTTATTTTGTTTCAATTATGTCCTTTATATATGCACTAAATGATAGAATACGTGTACTAGATTATGTTATAATATATTTGTTTATGTATCATAGAACTTAATTTTTTCGTCACGAAAATATCAGCAACACATTAGGTTAAGAATTTGCTTTATTGTGAAATAATGAATGTTATTATTGTATTAATTGTATTATATTCCGAGTTCTTATTTAATGTATTTTTCTACAACGTAATTCTTATGCAAATACAAATCTTATTGTTATAATGTAGAGATTAACAAGGCCATTTTGTTATATAAATTTATTTTTAAAATGACTTTTTGAATTGTATGAATATACGATACTTCGTTATTGGAATTCTTTAGCAACGTCATGAAACAATTAAATCTTTCTTTTTTAATATTTTTATTAATTACTTTTACTTTATATGAATACACACAGTCTGTCGCAGAAAAAACCGAATTTATTTAAAATAGTAATTCTTAGTGGCGCCATCTATTCAAAAAAATATATGTCGGTAAGGTAGATTTTTCACCAAAGTTATGTCAAAATATCATGACATTTGCATCATTAGGAGCAGAGAAATTGCATATTAAGTAACAGCGTATATTTAGCATTGGTCGAAAAATGAATTTTGAATAAAGAGTAAATATTAAGTTCTGTTTTAAACTAAGTAAATCGTTTACTGAAACGTTTAATTTGGTGAAACAAGTGTATGGTGATGCAGGTTTATCACGTATGAGTGTGTATGAGTGGTACAAACGATTTAAAAACGGTCGTACGGACATAAATGACGACGAATATTATGGTGCAAGAAAATCTGTGGTTACGGAAAGTAACATCGAACTTGTGCGTGAATTTATCAGAAATGAACTGAAATCATCGTTGCGATATGTGGGAATGGAATTAGGTATTTCTAAAGATTCAATTCATCACATTTTGACATAGTATTTGAGACTGAAATTTGTGCAAGGTTTGTACCACACAAGCTAACTGCTGGTCAAAAATTGCCCAGAATTCAACATGACTTGATTAAAGACACGAGAAAAGACGAAAACTTCAGGTATTCTATTGCAACTGGCGATGAGACGTGATGTTTTCAATATGATCCAGAGACCAAGCGTCAAAGGAAACATCCAAGCGAAGAAAGACCGAAAAAAAGCTGTTTGGAGAAGTCAAAAGTGAAGAATGGTGATTTGTTTTTATGATTCGAAAGGCGTAATGCACAAAGAGTTCGTACCAACTAGTCAAACAATGAATGCTGTATAGTATCTTGGTGGTATGAAGCGTCTTCTGGCGCGTATTCACCCTGTACGCCCTCAATATTGTGAAAATGGTAGCTAGCGTTTGTTACATAATAATGCACAATCTCATCGTTCGACGCTTATCACTTATTTTCTAACTACAAACGGCATTTTAACCATCAACCATTCACCCTATTCATCGGATTTGGTCCTCTATGATTTCTATCTATTTTGCAAACTACATTTGCCGATGAAGAACCGTGTTATTTCGACGTCGAAGCCATTAAAAAGGCGTGGGCAGCGATCTTGAAGGATATCTCTAAAGATGAACTTAAAAATTCATTCGACATGTTAATTGATCGTGCAAAACGTTGTATTGAAGCCGAGGGCGACTACTTCGAATAAATTAAATGAATTTTACCAAAATTATAAACTTTTGTTTTTATATTAAAAAAGTTCCGTTTTCTCTGCGACAGACTGTGTATATATACAGTAAAACTTCGATTATTCGAGGTAGCCATAGGATATTTTTAACATGCAAGAAAGTTCTAATACATTTATACATACGTATCAAAGATAAATGTAAAATAGCGTACATAATTCATTTGAAAAAATTAGGAACTTTTTTCTGTTTTTGTGATCACTACATCTCAACACTTCCTTTATTTTTCTAAGCTTGTATAAAAGCCATCAATTACATCATGATCATGAACAGATTTTGCTCATCTAAGCCATTCGATGAGTAAATTTGCCTCATTTCTTGCTTTTTGATGAATTCTTTTGCTGTCGCAGTCCTTTTATCAGCTGATTATATTTTGTAACGCTTCGTTGTGTGCTTAATCGGACAATAAATAAACGTCCATAATCTTACCAAAGCAACGATTCTTACGTTTGGCCTCCAGGGTGCGAAACTAGCTCAAGAATTAATTCTGAAAGTGGGAAGTTCCCTGTTAATAAGTTGTAAAAGGACACCACAATATTGTTACCCTGAAAGCCCCTATGCCAATATTAACGCAAAAGGTGGATCAAAAAAAGTAAGTTTGGTATGTAGTTAACTAAAATCACAAAGAAAAGAGGTCCCTTTTGTAGAAAGAAAAAAAAGTTAAAGTCGATGCATGTTTATTGTGTATATTCGATTCTTTTTGAACTATATGGTATAAAAATAGATATTCATATTAATAGCTATTTACAAAGGAGAAGGGCGAATGTTATAGTTCAAAACTCTAATATAAATATATAAAAATAATAACCCCCTACTATACGTATACTTGGTTCACACTTGTGACACAAAAGAAAAATGCAATAGTTACGTGTCACTTATTGGGTACTTTCCCACAACAATAGATAAACACAAACAAAATAATCGCAATAAATTACATAGGAAAAATAATGTTCGGTTCAGGACTAAATTGATAGTTATTTTAAATAATTGACACTGTGACAAAGGAAAAGGTTAACTGTGGTCTACAAAAAAACCAAAAGATTAAGTGAATAAAAAAACACTATTGTAATTAGCTGATAAACTAATTGTTAGCGAGCAAAAACAAACAATTATGGCTAACCGTTCAGCGAACCCTTGATGAAGTTAGAGTGAACAGATAGGAAAAAACAATAAATGACTAGTAAATTAAGAATCATTAATTCACGCAGCCCTTAATTAATGAAATTGAAGCAAGTTAATTTCTGAAGGCGTATTTTAATAACGAAGGCTGTAAGCTTTAAAAAAATACCGTAAATATCGTTTAAAGATATTTATTTCCATACTATATATACTCATCATCTACTTTTCTATACAATTTCCATTTTTGTTCAAACAATTTCATTTTAGCGTTCAATAAATTTTTGAATTTCGAAGTCAAAGAGATCTGTAGCCTGTGAAGAATCCCAATCCATGATTGCAGTTTTCACTTCTTCGTCGTCGTTGAATTGTTGACCACTTTAACACTAACTTTTTTAAGCACCGAAATAAATGAAAATCGCGGTAAGATGGATAATTCAATTGTTTCCATCCAAAAAACTTGATTAGATCTTGTGTTTGTGCAGAAACATGTGGCCTAGCATTGTTATGGAGTAACATCACACCGGCTTGTTTTGTATGGCGTGCTGGAATTTTTTCAAGGTCACACAATTCGCATTAGAATTCATTGTTGTGCCCCTCGTCATAAATTCTATTAATAAAATTCCTTTCCGGTCCAAAAAGACAGTTGTCATGGTCTTTGTGTCGAAATTGTCTGTTCGATTTTCACTTTGGTTAACGACGATGAGTGTCGTCATTCCATTGACTATTGCTTATGTGCAGGTGTCATATGTCTTAAAAGTCCAATCTCCTGTAACGACGTGGTCCAAAAACTCATCTTTTTGCCGATTGTATCGAGTCAAAAACGAAAGCACATCCCTATCTTTTTGTTTTGTGATAGTCAAAAAGTAGTCATGGAACCCACCGACAACATAATTTTCGATACTTTCCCCAAACAATTGTGTACAAAACTGACTTTCAAACCTATGGAAAATCGATTGATAACTTTGAAATTGTAATTCGTCGGTTCTCTCGAATTTTGTTGTCCACATCGCGAACCAATTCTTCAGAAATCAAAGAAAGTCGGCGTGTGACCTGTTATGCATATTAACTCGTCCTTGAACATTCGTCACAACTTTCGAAGTTTACATTAACTCATAGTATTGTCACCGTACATTTCACAAATCTGACGGTGACTTTCCACTGTTGCCAAGTTTCTTGCACTCAAGGATCGAATTACAAATCGTATCTAATAGTCGGCGGGAGAATCAGTTTCCTTAAACATTATAAGCTTTTACAATTCAGCACACAAACAGATGATATGCCTGTAAAAGGCGTCTAAACCCGCGCAAAGCATGCTGGGAACAGACGCGTGTGTACACTGTGACGATAGCTCGTCATTTTCACTGTTATTTACAAATAACCCTTGTATTTAATCTTGTGATTCGATGCAGACTGTCGAAAAGGGACACAATCTGGGAGTTCCCTAAGCGGCTAATATAAGCGCGAGCTCTTTTCAGTCACAAAGAATCTTCCGCTCAGATTTGAGTATATTGTATTGTATAACCAAAATGAAAAGGCAAAAACTAGAATACGGAAGTCGTATTGAGGATTGGTATAATATCGAAGCCTAACGATTAGTCTGAATTATGGACAACTTATTTCATTTGATTCCAAATGAAACAAATGAGGTAGAACACTTTTTTAAAATCATTTTTCAACATATACCCCAATATACAATATGATGTTCGCTTCAGTGAGCAAAAAGTAATATTTTTCATTTCTATTCGAGAGATGTACGTACAGTTCTCTCTCATTACTTTGTATTATCGCTTAAATACCTATAAGCGCGGCAGGTTCGAACGGATTTTGATGCTATTAACATTTTGTAGGCGATTTTGAAGAAAGGATAGATTTCGTTATATGTTTGAACAATGGTAACACCCTTGAAATGAATTTCTTCCATTGCAAGGAGACTATACTGAATGTGACAAAGTATCATTGTTTAAAATTAGTAAATAAAGGTTTATTTCCCGTTTCATATACTATATAGAATAAATGTCAGTGTTGGTAGTTTAAAATAAATTTAAATGATAAAATATTTTTTCTTTATCTGCTACCTCGTAATAATAAAATATTGTTTGCCTATGTATTAAGATGCGGAGGAAAATGTTAATCTTTTGGCTACTAAATGTCACTACGTAATGTAGTTTATTTATTGTTTCACAATAAGAGAAATTCTTACCCTAAACTGCTGATGTCCTCGTGATGGAAAAGTGCGAACACATCGGGATATAATTAATTAAAAGAATTTTTATCAGATAATTTTGGTACGGGTTACGTGTACATTTGGTAATTTAAATTAAGTGGAAGATTGTTATTGTTATTACTATTCGCTGTTTGAAGTTCGGTCAGGATGAGTTACGAAGCGGTGCCCGTGAACGAGACAACGGAAAAGGAAAGTCATTCGGAAATCAGAGTGACCAGTATTAGATGGGTGGTAATCGGAATATTCACTTTGCTAGCTGCGGCAAGTGCGATGCAATGGGTGCAGTACAGTATTATCGCCAATATTATAATGAAATATTATGGGGTGACATCTGTCGCCGTGGATTGGACCTCGATGATATCGATGATCACTTATCCGCCTTTAATTGTGCCGGCTACGTATCTCATAGACAAAATCGTAAGTTTTTATTTAATATCAGCTGAATATTTAAATTAAACTCGTTTAAAACCGACGCTAATATTTCATTGAAACAACGCACAGGAACTGACCCATTATCAAAGTTAATAACATTAAAAATACGTGTGAAAGCCATCTTTAATCGCCCCGATTACATTTTTTATAGACGAAATCGTAAATTTTTTTTGAATTTTCTCTTTAAATGTATTCAATTTACATTAAGTAAGTCTAGCTTCGATTCCTTTAGTTTACACAATTTCTGTTGCCTGAAATATTTTAACTGTTGCTGACTTGGAAAAAGTGCATTGGGGCAAGCATTACTTTTCTTATTTAATCAAGAGAAAGGAGCCGCTGAAAGTCATCGTCTGCTGGTAGAAACTTATGGTGAGCATGCTCCAACCATAAAAACATGCGAGGTGTGGTTTCGACATTTCGAAAGTGGTGATTTCGACGTGCAAGACAAAGAAAGTTCTGGTAGACCGAAAAAGCTTGAAGATGCGAAACTGCAGCAGTTATTGGATGAAGACCCAACCCAAACATAAAAACAAATGACAGAAATGTTAAATGTGGCCCAAGAAGCGATTAGTGATCGATTGGGAGCAATGGAAAAAAAGATGGGAAAATGGGTACCACATCGATTGAATGACAGACAACTGGAAAATCGAAAAATTGTCTGTGAAATGGTGCTTCGAAGGTATGATCGGAAGTCATTTCTACACCGAATAGTGACGGGTGATGAAAAATGGATTTATTTCGAAAACCCTTAGCGCAAGAAATCATGATTATCACCTGGCGAAGTCGGCCCATCGTCTCTAAGGCCAAATCGTTTTGGTTGCAAGAGCACTGTCTTTGGTGATACCAGAGTGACGTGGTGTATTACGAACTGTTGAAACCTGATGAAACAGTTAATATTGATCGTTATCGACAACATCGCTTTTTGATTTATTTTATAGCCTTCATGCTCTTTTTTCGGCGGCCGGTGTTATCTATAGTCTGTATAAGGTCCGATACAAATTGAGAGTTCACTCACACTGAGTCTAGTGGTGTTAAATCTCTAAACTTTTTAAGCAATCTAAAAAAAACGGCAATCCTTCGACTTGTTCCAATCTAAACTTGAATGGCAAACATCGAACATTGACGCTGCTTGTCTACTAGAAGTATGCGGGTTTTCTTGAAACTCAAGCACAATATCCAGTTTGGTATCATTACTTACTGCATTTGCAGCTGCTTTTTTTATTTGCCGTACAAGTCCACACTCGCGAAACTGCTTTTCTATTTTACTAATTGTTCGTTGGGATATAGGCGGCAAATTTGGAAATTTCTCATGAAATAAGTGAGCAACTTCCACTTGTGTCCGTGTGTTATCTCCATAACCAATCATCTGCAGAATTGTTATTTTGTGCATTTCTGTTAAATGAACCATTTTGCTGAAATGTAGTTAACGAAATTCAAACAGTTATGACCCTGACAACACTTTGCTAAGGCAAGGTATTTTAAAACGAAGTACAAGTACAATTAAAGATTTTCACTTAATAGTTCGGTAAACAAACTATTATGTGAAAATCTTATTTTAATTGTAAACAAAATTATTAATCTGAAAACATTTAATATTTCCGAACCAGTCAATGTTGCATTTAAAATAAGAAAGTTGGTATTGACCACTTTTACATGACACAGCCTGTATATAAACTTTTTATTTAAAAAATACGCAACTAAAAATCCCAATCGACGTGTCCGAGCGATTTTTCGAACACCCTTCCATTTAATTATTATCGAATTTATTCCATTTGACTGATACACGCTGTATGGATTGCTGCTTCATTTTGGGCTTATAATTGTGTATCTAGGTTTCATCCACCGTTATTATGCGGCACTAGGAGTCGTTTTAATTTGAATTGATAGCTGAAATGCTTTCTGGTTCATATTTGTACTTCACGGCCAAAAATGCGGCATCCATCTGGCACATTATTTTTTCATACCCAATTTATTATGCAAAATCGAAACCACTAATCCATACGAAATATGTAAAACCACTACTACTTAGTGTAATTTTTTTCGATGGTCATCTAATACCGTATCATGTTCTTTTTTAATAATATCTAAAGTACTCACATCTTCTGGGCGTCTACTGTTACTCATCAAACATACTGGTTCGACCACGTTTAAACTTGATTTTATCATTTGTTTTGTTCTTTAAAAATGAGCACGTAATTGCTGATTGGTACTTCCTTTTTCCACCTTTTGAAATGAGTTAAAAATAGTTAATTTTTTATTTAATGAAAAAGTGTTTTTTCTACAAATTGTGAGTTATATTTTGAAGGATTATCAATTTGAAAAACAAAATTTTTTTATTACTGCCTTTGTAATTTTAAATATTATTTTTTTCGATCCTATTTATAATTACGTATCCACGGCATTGTCGCATAAATATTGATATTAAATTTAAGTTTTTAAAAATTTAAACACTTATTTTTTTCTCTTAATTTTTTAAGGGCCTCAGATATTGTACCCTAATAGGAACAATAGGGACAGCGATTGGTACTTGGATAAAGATATTTTCCCTAAAACCGCATTTATTTTGGGTTAGTTTCTTGGGTCAAACTGTCGTTTTCGTTTCCCAGATTTTCATTCTAGGATTGCCAGCTTTAGTGGCTGCAGTTTGGTTCGGTCCAAATGAGGTAAGTAAATATTACAAAGGTTACAAGGAAAGTTTTGCAATACAGCCTTGTTTATTTAATTTTTTCAAAATAATTTCCTTTGCACTCAATACACCCCTCCATCCTCAGAAACTAATCTTTAAATCAGTTCTGCTAAGTTTCACTAGGGAGTAAAGCACACTCGTTGTCCCAAGGCCGCAGAAAGTCCTCATCACTGGAAAACCGCTTCCCATCTAGCTTCATTTTAACGTGCGGGAACAGTGCAAAGTCTCAAGAAGCAAGATCTGGACTGTAGGGAGGGTGCTCGAGAAGTTTCAATCCTGTCGTGGTCAAATATTCGGTGCAGGCTTCTATTCTTGACTTTGGCGGCAGGTTCTTCGTAGATCCAATGACTTTAAGCAGACACTGTTTAGTATACCACTTAGCTGTTACTATTTCCTGTGCGTCCAAAACGACGCGTTCTACAATTCCACTCGATTTGAAAAATACAGTTACCATTTTTTTCTTTACAAATCGGGATTTTCTGACAACTACGGTTGTGTCCTCATAATCAAAGACCCAAACTTTGTTTTGAGCTTTGGTCGGCACATCGTAATAGTACAGCAAAGTCTCGCACCTGTCACGATGATGTTCGCATACCGAGATTGTCCCTTATTCAACTTTTTTAGCATCTGGCGGCACCAAGTCACACGTCGTGTCATCTGCTCTTCAGTCAGTCAATGCGGCACCCAGAGAGAACAAAGTTTCTTCACGTGCAAATGACCATGCAGAATCGAACGAATTGCTGGTGTATTTAGGCCTGAAGTACCCTCTATCTGTTGGTAGGTTACTCACCTGTCCTCATCAAACATTTTCCTTACAGTAATAACGTTTTCTTCCGTAACTGACGTTCGTGGCCTTCTCGGCCTCTCAGCATCCTCCACAGTTAAATTTCCTCTTTGAAATTCTCTATACCACCTGAATATCGTTGTGCGACGTGGACGAACATCACCTAGTGCAAGAGTCATTTCTTCGAAGCACTGGTCTATGTTTAAACCACGCACGAAATTATAACGCAAAACTGCCCTTATCTCATTTCGTGACCATGATGCCATCGCAAGCACTTTACACTCTCACTGCTAATGAATAACTGAGCCCATCGATATGCAGCTTCCTACGACTCATTGTTGCGTCATATTGCAAAACTTTCCTAGTGCCCTTTGTATAAGAGTAACTGACGTTGTATGTCTACAAAGTTTTGGTGATTTTATTTATATACTTTTTTCATTGATAGCTCTGAACGTATTCTGAAGAACTTCGAAATGAGTAATTTGTGGGTTTTCCAATAAGTTTTAAGACGAAATAAGTGGATGATTTAATATTTAAAATACGAAATACATCAATTTAACTGTAAATTACGTATTTTCGCTAGACTACAATCCGGGCGCCTTATTAAGTAAATATCACTTATTTCATTCTTATCTGCTTTTTCGCGGATTTTAATGTCATTTGTTTAAGTATTTTAGCTAACCGTGTTATTTTTGAATTATTTTATTTATAATATTATTGTTATTAAATACAGAGGCTCAATTTTTATTTACCATATTATTAAAAGTGGACGAAGTACTAAAATAACGTATTTATTTCGACAGGTATCCACGGCATGTGCTATCGGAGTGTTCGGAACCCAAACTGGTACAGCTCTGAGCTTTATTTTGCCGCCTTTAATTGTAAAAAATCATGACAATTTGGATGACATTGGAGCGGATTTATCGTACCTGTTTTATGGATCATGTGCTTTGATTACTTTAATTCTTCCTTTAGTTTTCTTTTGTAAGTTAACGGCGTAGAAAATAAGATTTTAAAAAGCCTTTAGGTCCAGGGCAGCGATGGATTGTAAAATGCATGCTTGTATATATTGGGTCTGGGAAAAAGTTCGTGGCGTTTTTCCCGATAGATGGCATTGGTTGCCGATAACTAAAGAACAACAAGTCACAGCGACACCACCGACGGCTCGTTTTTTAGATGACCTTCCGAACGTTAGTTTGAGCGTAGAAACATTGTAATCGGTGCAGTGGTTGGAAAGTTATTCGCACTTGAAAATGGGGAAGAATAATGAGAAATTTCGCTATATTCTGCCATATTATTATGATAAGGGGAAGAATGCTGCGCAGGCTTGTGATAAAATTTGTGCTGTGTACGGTGAAGGTACTTTATCGAAATCTGTTGCGCGGAAATGGTTCGCTCGCTTTCGTTCTGGAAATTTCAATGTGAAAGATGAGTCACGCTCCGGTCGTCCAATCACTGAAAAATCTGATGAAATTCTTGAAAAAGTCCAACAAGATAAGCATATCAGCAGTGTCGATATTGGCATGGAGCTAGGCATTGACCACAAAACTGTTTTGAACCATTTACACAAAGCTGGTTACAAAAAAAGCTTGACGTATGGGTTCCTCATGAGTTGAGCGTGAAAAACATGATTGACCGAATTAACATCTGCGATGCGCTGCTGAAACGGAATGAAATCGAGCCGTTTCTGAAACGTTTAATAACCGGAGATGAAAAATGGATTACGTACGATAATCGGAAGCGTAAAAGATCGTGGATAAAGGATGGTGAGCCGTCACAAGCGTTCGCTAAGCCAACACTGACGCCAAAAAAAGCGATGCTGTGTGTATGGTGGGACTGGAGGGGAATCGTCCACTACGAGCTACTTCCAACTGGTCAGACGATTGATTCTCAACTCTACTGTGCACAACTAGAGAGATTACGCCAGGCGATTGAAAGAAAACGGCCCGAATTGATTAATAGGAAAGGTGTTGTCTTCCATCATGACAACGCCCGACCACACACTTCTATGATGACCCGTCAAAAATTGAGAGAGTTTGGTTGGGAAGTTTTGATGCACCCACCTTACAGTCCGGATATAGCACCCTCTGACTATCATCTGTTTCGATCTCTGCAGAACTCTCTCAATGGAATTAAGTTGGTTTCAAAAGAAGCCTGTGAAAACTACTTGATTCAGTTTTTCGACCAGAAACCACAGAAGTTTTTCACCGATGGGATCATGGATCTACCAAAAAAATGGCGAAACATTGTCGATAATAATGGAGCATATTCGGTTTAAATGAATTCGTCCACGCGCCATGCGGGGACCAGTTGAATTTTACTGAAAAAACGCCACGAACTTTTTCCCAGACCCAATATTATGGCGGGCCGCCATATATAAATACCTAGAAAAAGTTATTAAATTTGAATAAATTTCTCGGGAAAAATGAATGTTAGCATAACATTAGTAAACACTAACAATGCGTTGATCCTTCCTTGTTTCCTATGCATTCAGATAGTCTACTAGATATACGAGGTGTGGCAGTTAAATAACGAGACTACTGTGAGAAATATTATTTATTGCAAATAAACCTATACTTAACTTTCCCCTTCAACATACTCTCCTCTCCTATCTATAAATAGCTATATACGTGTCTTCCATTATTCAAAACAATACTGTAGTAACTACATCAGTTGTCGGCCTCTTTAACAAGACTGCCGTTTTTGCTTTTAAATGATCAACAGACTTAAAATGTGTTCCCTTTAACGCACTTTTGGGAACAGGTAGAAGTCACATGGTGCGAGATCTGGCGAATACGGGGGATGTACAGCAATGAGCTTGTCTGCTAAAAACTGTTTCACAGATAGGGCATTGTGAGTTGGTGCGTGTCCTGTTGCAGAATCCACGACTCATTCTTCCAAAAATCCCTTCTTTTCGTCCTTACTCTTTCCTTCATATAGATTAGACTTCTCTGTAGTATTTCTGATTAATGGTTTAACCCTCAGGCACAGTCAATCATGATAGCACCCTTGATATCGAAAAAAAACCATTAACATTTCCTTCAATTTCAACTTGTCCATTCGTGCTTTTTTCTATCTTAGCGAGCCGACGACGTTCCAGTGTATCTATTGATCCTTTGTTTTCGGGTCATACTAGAAAATCCAAGTCCCATCACATGTGACGATTTTTGTGGGGAAGTCTGGTTCTTCTGTGAGTCGTTCCATGATGTCAGAGCAAATGTTCATCTGACTGTCTTTTTGTTCCTAACTGAGATTTTTCGGCACCATTTTTGCACGAATTTTTGTCATGTTTAATTTCATCATGTAAAATGTGTCTTATTGTTTTCTTGTTAATGTTTACCATATCGGCAATCATCCGAATGCTCAGGCGTCGGTCTTTCTGCACAATTTCTCGAATTTTCTGGACGTTCTCTTCAGTTTTTACAGTCGCAGGTAGACCAGGACGTTTATCATCTTCCATTGCTCCCCGATCTTCAGAAAACCATTCTGCTATTCAAAAACTCCCGCACATGACAACATTACCACCAAGCACCTCCATTAACATTTCTAAACATTCAGTTGGCGATTTTCATAATTTGACAAGGATTTTCAGGTTAATTCGCTGCTCGATTTTTATGTCAACATTATCACTAAGTAATGACGACCTCTACAATTAAAGTTCTACTTCGCTTCCTTCTGTTCTTTTCTATAGTTCCAAAGTTGAAATAGATTTAGGTCAATTTTGAAAATATACCTCAGGCATTTATTGATAAAAGTCAGTGACATTCTGTTATTGTTGAAAAATTGAATTGAAAAATTTTAATTTTTGCTTCAATAATAATACTGCTTGCACGCTGTACTCCATTAAACCTGGCAGAAACATTTCTGGCATTAGTTACAATTGCATTAACATTCTTGAGAACACCCACTTCTTCTTCTGTCACGTTGACTAAATATGTAAACTCGCTTATGCTCTCAATTTGCTCAATATTTAGTCTAGTGTTTAACTAGATGAATTTCCATTACTGTACAGTGGTTTACATTTTTTCACGTTAATTTTTAGACCTACCTTGTTTGAATTCTTGCTTAATGCTTTTGTTTTTGCATGTCGTTTCTTTTATTTAACAGCAAAAATATATGGCGAAATCTGGATCTTGAAAAGAACAAAGTGGCAAAATAGTGGTCATGCAAATTTAACAATCATCGTGTCCAGTATAATTATCTAATTTTTGAAATCGACTCCTAGGGTACATTAATTTTAACAGTTTAACAGTCCTAGTTAAATTTGGGCACTCCCTGTAGATAAAAATATTTCTCAATGCAATATATTTTCTTTGCAGTTTTCAAAGATCGGCCAGAACATCCTCCTAGCAAAGCCCAGGAGCAAATAAGATCTAACAAAGGAGAATTTTCCAACAAGGAATTTTTGGCGTCCTATAAAAGTTTACTGACAAATAAACCTTTCCTATTACTAACACTCAGTTATGGAATGAATATCGGAGTATTTGCTGCAGTTTGCACCATGTTAAACCAATTTATTTTGGCATATTTTGAAGTGAGTAAATTATTAGTAGTTCTAGCAGCTTTTGCACATAATTTCCCGTAACTTTTTTTGCAGAATGCCGCAAAAGATGCAGGAGCCATCGGATTATTGTTGGTTGTTACAGGTATGGTAGGCGTTGTCGTTTTTGGAATAGTTTTGGACAAAACTAAACGATTCAAGTATGATTCGTATTTTACTGTACATTCCGTAGCTGTATTTTTGATTTTTTTTTATAGGGAAACTACTATAGCTTTGTACATCATGACTACAGCTGGCATAATTGCTTTCATGGTCGCTTTAGAAACATATAACAAAGCACTCGTGTATGTGAGTGGATGCATCTTGGGGTAAGCTCTTCGCAAATGATAAATTTTAGTTTAAAAAATACTTTTCTCTTGTAGCTTCTTTCAAAATGCGTATTACGCAGTCGGCTTTGAATTTGGCGTAGAATTATCATTTCCGCAACCCGAAAGCTCCAGCACCGGTATTTTGATATCCATGGCTCAAATTTGTGGTGTCATTTTCACTCTGTTACTTGGTGAACTTTTAGCTAGATTCGGAACATTTTGGGCTTTGTCTTCGATGGTCTGTTTCCTTACTTTGGGTTCCGTAGTAACTTTATTTATTCCGAACATATTACGAAGGCAACAAGCGTTAGGACTAACTACTGAGAAGAAAAATTAGTTAATAATTAGTTGTTTTACGTTTAAATGAAGTACATATTTTTGATACAAACTTATTTAGGATAATACCCAACGAAAATCATGTCTTTTGTTTAATGTACAAATACATATATGTATGTCTAAGTTATAGATTTATGTAAATGCCTTTTGATCTAAAATATATAATTGTAATTTTTTAAATGCTGAAGTATTCATTTGTTTATTTATTGTGCGAACAATTTTATTTGGCCGGCGGAAAAAATGTGAACTAATATGCGAAACTCTTTACCTCTCTTCTCCTTAACGTATATATTCAGCTGAACTACAGTCTAGTACAATATATCTATTTTGATCTATTTGTTGTTTGAATTTATAGGTTAGTTTGGGTGTTTCTCGTAATGTGTTTGTTGTATAATCTAATAGGCTGCAGTCATAACCTCACATTCACATGTCAAACTTTTGAATTAAGCGCCTCAAATTTTTCTTGGAGTGTATCTTTTAAAACGGTCGTGCTGCTTGACTGGCCAAATTGAATTGGTTGTAATATAGATACAACTCACTGCCAACCATAAGAACAAGTAAATGTAAATTGCAATAGAGAATGTAGTTGATTAAATTAATCAATTAAGGTTAATATAACCCCTTTCCATAATAATTTTCGTGTTCTATATAATTCATCATCAGCAGATAATTAATCACAATGTCGCACCTGGAACCACGGCAAAACCCACACAGAAACAAAGTGCGTACCAGACTTATACTATCGAAAGACAAGCACACTGTAGATTCGTTTAACATAAGTTAAATTGTAGTCTAGCCTTAGACTAAAAAACACTTACTTTGAAGTACCTGCTTCCATATACGAACCTTTTCGTCGGTGGTATACTACTTTTCTATGAACTAAAATAGACATGAGTAAAGGACCGGACCTTTATCGGCATTTCTGTTTTTTGAAATACATATGCGTTTATAGACATCTAATTCACAGTAATTATACACATTCTTAACAAAATGTAAACAATCCGCGATTTGAAACGTTTATCTAGTAATATACTAACCCACGTTGCGCACAAACTGTCTTTAAGTAGATAACGAAATAATCATTGATAATGGACGGATTATCCGAGTGCGATTAACTAAGAATACTTTGACATACACTTCCTGGAATTTTACTATGAGTAAAAGTAGAATAATATTAAATATAGAAACAATATTGTTAAAGAATTGAAATTTTTGCAATGGTTACTGACGTTTATGAACGATAGAAGAATGCCACGAATTCCTTAACAAGAAGATGTTACTTTAAAAAGCAGAAGTAAATTAAATGCTTTCCTACAAAGATATGTATCAGTAATAGTGGTTGTAAAAAAACTTGACTTGTCCATAAATAATATAATTTTCAACTTCTGTGATCACTGAAGGTTGATATATAACCCCTTGCCACATTAATTTTCGTATTATGTATAGGTATTTCGATAACTAAGTTGTCATCATCAGCAGATAATTAAACAGTATCGCACCTGGAAAACCACAGTAAAAATACCCGTACGAAAACAAAGTTCGCATGCGATCCATACCGCTGAAAGCAAAAACGTACACACAGTGACACCGTTCCAGCCCGGAAGCCCAGAAGTAGATAGTATGGCCCTTTGTTTGTTTTTGGACCCGTTGTTGTATACACTAATAGGTGGTGCGCTTGTCGCAACGAATGCCTGCGTCGTGTCCCGGCATTACATGAGAACAACTGTGCTCTGTTGCAGTTGTGTAGGTAACCTGTTCTGTGTCTTTAAAAATGTTCAACATCATCGAATCGCCCGCGAGGTACGATCAGTGATACGTTTTTTGTCGGCAAGCAGACGTTCACCGGTATATTTGCGAAGTTTACGGATCTATTGTGGGAAGGCAAAGTGCGTCAGTGGGTCAGAGACTTCAAAACTGGCTGTGACGATGTCTATTATGAGTCCCGCTCCGGTTGCTCATCTGTGGTCACAGACGATATGGTGGCTGCACTTGAAGCGAAAATGCGTCAAAACAGACGATTCACCATAAGCACTCTTTCAAACGACTTTCCTGAAGTGTCGAGATCAGTGCGGAGCAGGCGGCAAGTTTCTATGAAGAGTGTTTTCAAAATTTAGTTGCGAGGTTTGATAAGTGTTTAAACAAGCTTGGCAGCTATGTTGAAAAATAGAGAAATGTATGAAGAATCTGAAAATAAATTTGGTTTTTTAATATTTTCTTTCGTTTGATTTTTATTTTCAAACGGTTCTTATTAAAAAAGCATGCCTCGTATACACACATACACACACACATGCACGCACACACACACACACACACGCACGCACACACACACGCACACTCACACACGCGCGCACACACACGCACACGCACACACACACGCACACACACACGCGCGCGCCCACACACACACGCACACACAGAGACAGAGAGGGGGGGAGAGGGGGAGTGAGAGGGGGTGAGGGGTAGAGGGGGGTGAGAGAGAGAGAGAGAGAGAGAAAGAGAGAGATATGTGTATATATACAGCGTGTTTCAAAGAGAATATACGTTGGCTCGGTTATTGGAAAAACAAATATATAATCTAATTTATTTAATAGTCGTTAGATGTCAGTTGTCTTCTGTTTTTCTTGGTAGCCGTCATATGTTTAAAATGGCTACTTCCCGAGTTCGCGAAGTGCAATTCCGTGATTACAGTGCAAAGACGTTTCGGGTTAAACCCAAATGGATCCCCCGAATGGGTGGAACATTCGCAGATGGTATCGACAGTTTGTAGATACAGGATGTGTATGTAAAGGAAAGAGTCCTGGCCGCTCTCGTGTTTCGGAAGAAAACGTTGCACGAATTCAAACTGCTTTCCAACGTAATCCTTCAAAATCAACTCCTCGTGCCAGTCGGTATTTACAACTGCCTACAATAAAAATTTGGCGTGTTTTGAGACGTCGGTTGGTTATGAAGTCGTACAAATTGCAGTTGTTACAAACTCTGCGTGCTGATGACAAATGGAAAAGTGTGGCATTTTGTAACGAGATTCATGATGCTATTGACAATAATAACACTTTCGCACAACGCGTCGTGAAGCGACTTTCCATGTTAGTAGTCTGGTAAACAAACACAACTTTAGAATTTTGGGTGTACAGAACCCACATGCAGCCATCGAACATGTACGAGATTCGCCTAAAATCAATGTGTTTTGTGCGATATCCCAATCATCTGTTTACGGCCCATTCTTCTTTGATGGAAATACGGTTAACGGTCAGCAGTATCTCGCTATGCTACAAAAGTGGTTGTTTCCGAGGCTGCACGAAGATAACTTTATTTTTCAACAGGACGTGGCACCCCCTCACTGGAGTCGCCAAATGCGCGAATATCTGAATGAAACACTACCGAATCGTTGGATTGTCGTCAAGGAGCTGGCGACTTAGCGTGTCTCAGCTGGGCTCCACGGTCACCGGATTTAACACCCTGTGTCTTCTTCCTGTTGGGTTTCGTTAAAAACAACGGTTATGTACCACCACTCCCACAAAACCTGAAAGAGTTGAAGAACCGGATCCGTACTGCCATAACATCAGTGACGAAGGACATGTTTGCCCGAGTATGGGAGGAATTTGAGTATCGATGTGATATTGTTCGTGTCGCTGATGGAGGACACATTGAACATCTGTAATCTGAACTTGAGAGGTTCGTAAATATGTGTGTAAAGTTTCATATTCGTACGTCTTAAAGTTTAATAAATATGTATATGCATTCGAAATACGTATATTCTTTTTGAAATACCCTGTATATTAAAATAAAACCGCGGTTAGAAATTATAGTGGACAAATATTACAAAATAATGCTTTAATGAAATAAATAAAATAAAATATTATCTAATCCATTGTCTTCCTACTTATTATAAGTACATTTAGATAACCACAATATAATAATAAAATCTATATTTACCCATGAAGATAGTAATGTAGGTAAAATTACAATTTAAATTAGTTTGATGTTATTAGTTGATTTGTAACATCCATTATTTTGTGTGTTTAAAATTTCATAATCAAACTTAAATATTGCGTATGCATTTTTATTACATAATTTTGAACAAGTGAAAATTCTATTTGAGACGATGTATCAGATGGTGGAAGTGCCCAAAAATGAAGCGAATTTGGAAGTCAAACTGACCAAGATGAGGTGGGTTATAATTGCGATATTCGCTTTACTAGCTGCAGCTAACGCTATCCAGTGGGTTCAATATAGTATTATTGCTAACATTATTATGGAATATTACGGAGTGACATCGGTTGCCGTTGATTGGACATCGATGATATGTATGGCTGTGTATCCGGTCTTAATAATTCCAGCAACGTATCTGATAGACAAAATTGTAAGTAAAGTTTACTTACATTAATTTAAAAATTGAAGATATTTATTGTGTTAAACAATAAAAACCCCTTTCCATAATAATTTTCGTATTCTCTATACGTATTTCGACAAATAAGTTGTCATTATCAAGCTGATGATGAGTTGTTGAAATATTTATGTATACAGAATAGGAAAATTATTGTGGAAAGGGGTTGTTAGTGTTTAACTTAATCAGCCACAGCCGCCATTAATATTTACCATATTTGCTTTATGTCGACAATAGAATTGTAGATTATGTAAACTGTCTTCATTAGATTATGAGTTAAGTGTCGCTGTTAAGCATGTTTTTTTAATGTCTCTATGAGAGGGCTTATGATTGTTTTGATGTACTTTGAAAAAGCTTTAGTTCTGATCGGCAATGTATAAAATAAAGAAAAATAAATAATTTTAAAAGTTCTGATACACTTACCTTGCTTAAAGCGGCTATTACGTAGTGCGAAGTGGATAACTTTGGTGAAAAGTTTACACCATATATATCTTATATATAATGGTGTAAATAAACATGCGAGGAAACTTTACGTCCTGTGATATTTTAAAGTTCATTTTCGGATTCAGCACGTCAAAAAACATAAAGGGGAGCCAAATTTATAAAAAAAGTTTTTTCATGGTTGGCCTGTGTTATTAATCTGCCCTTGTAGATTAGTATCAGAAAATGGAAAATAAAATTTGATAGATGAATGTGGTAAAAATTGAGGAATAGAAAAGCTCAATAAGCTCAAGAGGAATATTATTATGAAGAAGATAAAATAGGAAACTTAAACTAACGAAAATGTGGTGCGACTTACGGGTTTTAACCAGCAGTCACTTAATCGAAGATTTCAAGATACTTTAGTTGAAACAGATGCAAAAATTATTTACGAAAATTACAAAAGATTATTTAATGTAATGGATAAACTGTAAAATACTGGATTGTTGTTAGTGGAGCCAATGTAAATAATAATGATAATGTACTTATTGGCAATTACAATAAAAGAGACAATAATATGTAAATATACATAGCATATAATATATGTAATGCCAAAAAGGCTAAATCGCTATATGCATAGGTACAAAGGATACTAGGAAAGCTTTGCAATATGACGCAACAGTGAATCGTAGGAAGCTACTTGTTGCTGCATGTTGAGACATGTTCATAGTCGCCGCGCCATGTCGATGGGCTCAGTTATTCATTAGCAGTGAGAGTGTAAAGTGCTTGCGATGGCGTCGTGCTCATGAAATGATATAAGGGCAGTTTTGCGTTATAATTTCGTGCGTGGTTTAAACATAGACCAGTGCTTCGAAGAAATGACTCTTGCACTAGGTGATGTTTGTCCAAATCGCACAACGATATTCATGTGGTATAGAGAATTCCAAAGGGAAATTTAATTGTCGAGGATGCTGAGAGGCCGGGAAGGCCACGAACGTCAGTTACAGAGGAAAATGTTACTACCGTGAGAAAAATGCTTGGCGAGCACAGGCGAGTGACCTACCAATAGATAGAGGGTACTTCAGGCCTAGATGATCCAGCAATTCGTTCGATTTTGCATGGTCATTTGCGCGTGAAGAAACTTTTTCCTCTCTGGGTGCCGCATTGACTGACTGAAGACCAGATGACACGACGTGTGAAGATGCTGAAAAAGTTTAATAAGGGAGAATTTCGGTATGTGAACAACATCGTGACAAGTGACGAGACTTGGCTGTACTATTATGATGTGCCGACCAAAGCTCAAAATAAAGTTTGCGTCTTTGATGATGAGTAATTGTCAGAAAATCCCGATCTGTAAAGAAGAAAATGATAGCTGTATTTTTCAAATCGAGTGGAATTGTGGAACGCGTCGTTTTGGACACTCAGAAGACAGTCACAGCTAAGTGGTATACTGAACAGTGCCTGCCTAAAGTCATTGGATCTATGAAGAACCTGCGGCCAAAGTCAAGAATGGACACCTGGTTCCTCCATCACGATAATGCTCCAGCTCACCGCGCCAAAGCCTGCACCGAATATTTGACCACGACAGTATTGAAACTTCTCGAGCACCCTTCCTACAGTCCAGATCTCGCTCCCTGCGACTTTGCACTGCTCCCGCATTTAAAGTGAAGCTAAAAGGGAGGCGGTTTTCCAGTGATGAGGACCTTCTGCGGGCTTGGGACAACTAGTGTGCTTTACTCCCTAGTGAAACTTGGCGGAACTGGTTTAATGATTGGTTTCGGAGGATGAAGAGGTGTATTGAGTGCAAAAGAAATTACTTTGAAAAAAGTAAATACACAAAGCTGTATTACAAAACATTCCTAGTACCCTTTGTATCTGATGCTGCAAATATTTAACCCATCTTATCCACTTTGTGTATCTCCATACTGAAAACTGAATAAAAGAGTAAATGTTTGTTGAACACCTGCTAAACTCCTTGCTTCTTCAAAGCACACGCCGCTGTCCGAACGTTAGCAGTGCCAATTCTTCAAATAATCTCATTGTAGCGTATTTAAGTTAGTTTATCAATGTTTTGTATTTTTTTCTACAAATAGAAAATGAATATATCTTGTGTACCAATAAACGGCGTTATTTTTTTCCCGAGATTATTTAGTCAATCTATATTATTATTTCAATAATTTCTTGAAGGGTTTTAGATACTGCTTGTTGATGGGAGCCTTAGGAACAGCTATTGGCAGTTGGATAAAGATATTTTCCGTAGCACCACATTTATTTTGGGTTAGTTTCATGGGGCAAACCGTTGTTTTTATTTCGCAAGTTTTCATTTTGGGAACACCAACAGTGGCAGCAGCTATTTGGTTTGGTCCAGACGAGGTAAGAATCTACTGAAACATACGAAAATTATGTCCATTGTGTTAGTAATATTTTTAACAAACAAACACGACTATATTAAAATAATGTATTTATTTGAACAGGTGGCCACAGCGTGCGCTATCGGAGTATTTGGAACACAAGCTGGTACAGCTTTGAGTTTCATGTTACCCCCTTTAATAGTAAAAAGTCACGGAAATTTGGATGCCATTGGAAGAGAACTATCCTATCTCTTTTATGGAGTATGCGCTTTCACTACTTTGATTTTACCTTTACTTTTCTTCTGTAAGTCTCTTTCGTTGTAATTCTAATTAAAGTAAATGATTGGTTAAAAGTGTGAGAAATGCTTGACAACGTTTCAGAATAGTATAAAAAAAGTATGCACTGTCTTCAGTTTTCATCGCGCTTCAACTTGCAGGGTGATTTGATACTTTTTGAGGTGGCCCATTGGCAGTTATTTATAAATATATCTGTGAAGTTCACTTAGAATCCTCTCATTTCCCTGCAAACTATTTAATACTTTCTTTGCAGTTTTTAAATCACAACCGAAACATCCTCCAAGCATAGTACAAGCTCAAATAAGATCAGGAAAAGTCGAATTTAGTAATAAGGAATTTTGGAAGTCTTACAAAAGTTTGTTTACGAACAAGCCCTTCCTTTTACTAACTGTTGCTTATGGAATTAATATAGGAGTCTTTGTGGGGCTTTGTACAATGTTAAATCAATTTATTTTATCATATTTTGAAGTAAGGGCATGTATAGTATTGTGCAAATTAATAGAATCATGACTATTTTTTTAGTTTTCTGCATGTGGCAACATTTTTAGGTCAGTTCTGACAGTAGTTTTATGTCAAAAAACATAACCTATATCACTGGGAACACATTACACAGTTATTCAGT